>PVHP010000182.1:33512-185503 GCA_004024765.1 Zapus hudsonius
AGGAGGGGGAGGAGGGGGAGGAGGGAGAGGAGGGGGAGGAGGGAGAGGAGGGGGAGGAGGAAGAGGAGGAGGAGGAGGGGGAGGAGGGGGAGGAGGAGGAGAGAACTGGGTGGAGGGAGGAGAAGCTCTGCTCTCTGGTGTCAGGGAGAAATTCACATTTGGATTGACTGTTTTGACAGTCGATTTATATTTTTTTCTCCCTCCAACTTCAGAATCATGACAGACAATCGCTGAACATCAAATTGATGAGTGAACATTTCATCAGATATGGTTGCCTTAACAACTAAAATAGCCCAAATGTTAAGACAGTCAAATAGGATTGATTATTTTTGATACAGTCTGTGGGTGGTTGGTCCAAGAATTCTCAGCCTAATCATGCATGTAAACACTGAGGATCCATCAACGGATGCTTAAGCACCCAGAGGGCAAGGTCACACACACATCCCTCATTACGTTAATGCTCTTACACAGCCATGGGTCCCCTGGATCACTTCTGGGTGCTGGGCGGTAGAGGAGGTAGCCATCTGTAAAAGCCAGGGCTCGGTTCCTTTGAGTTTCTCCCAAGCAGACAGTCTGGCTTGATAGGAAAGGAAGTCTTCTCCAAATGGTTATCTAGAGAGGCTGAATCATGCATGAATGTCAGGTGTTGGTACCAGACACTGGCATCCTTTCCTGGGG
Source organism: Zapus hudsonius (assembly GCA_004024765.1). Taxonomy (NCBI): domain Eukaryota; kingdom Metazoa; phylum Chordata; class Mammalia; order Rodentia; family Dipodidae; genus Zapus; species Zapus hudsonius. The sequence goes on from PVHP010000182.1 coordinate 34,191, forward strand.
ACTTTATCCAGTATGAGCCCAGAGAGTTCTGGATTATGAATTTTTAAAAACATCCACAGATAATTGTTGTGATAGACCCAAAGGGAAATTAAATCTCTCTCATAATTGGATGTGGTATTTGCGAGCTTCCCCAAGATGGGAGAAAGGAAATTCATTTTAGATTCCTTAAAATCTCAAATTTAAAAGCTTCCATCTGAACCAGGCCTGGGGGTTCATGTTTGTACTCCCAGCACTCAGCAGACTTAAGGCAGGACACACAAAGCCAGCAACTACCCAGTGGGCCACTGTCTCAAAGATTTAAAAAAAAGGTTAAAAAATTTCATCAACGCGTCAGGCATTCTATCTGAATTCAGCCATGAGTGTGTAGAAGTCAGAACCTACTGGTATTGTGTTAGGTAAAAAAGGTCCCTAAATTTTCATTATTTTTAAGTTATTTTATTTTTAATCTTTTTTAACTTTTTAAAGTCAACTTCTATACACATAGAAGTCAACTTACATATATTGTCAACTTCTATACATGTCCCATGATCATAACCCCCCCACACCACCCTGTCTTCTGCCCCCTGAGTCCCCCCTCTACTGAATCCCTTTTTCTTTCTAACTAGTCTCTCTTCTATTTTGATGTCATCATTTTCTCTCTCCTAAAATTCAGGGCTTGTGTAGGTAGCGTTAGCCACTGTGAAGTCATGAACATCACCTGTTATCTGTTAGACAGTAATGTAAGCTCTCCTTCTCTTCTTTTGATTCTTAATTCTTTCTGCTACCTCCTCTGTAATGATTCCTGAGCCTTGGAGGTTGTGATAGAGATATCTCAGTGCTGAAACTTAGAACATTGTCACTTCTTCTCAGCACTTTGGTGAATATCGAGTCACCCTAGTGGTCACTGCTATCTGAAAAGAGAATTTTCTCTAACCAAAAGTTAGAGTAGCATTAATACATGGGCATAAACATAAGCATTTAGAAGGCAGTCTGGTGAGCATAATATATGTATTTAGTCAGTGAACAGCGGTTGTTCCCCTCTAGGGCTCATGACCTCCACAGTAGGCTTTTTACAAATTTATTTATTTATTTATTTATTTATTTATTTATTTATTTATTTATTTGCAAGCAGAGGAGAGAGAGAGAGAGAGAGAGAGAGAGAGAGAGAGAGAGAGAGAGAGAGAGAGAGAGAGAGAGAGAATGGGTATGCCAAGACCACCAGCTGCTGTAAACGAACTCCTGATGGATGTGCCACTGAGCATCAGGTTTTATGTGGGGACTGTGGAATAAAACCCTGGTTATTAGGCTTTGCAGGCAAGCACCTTAACCACTGAGCAATCTCTCCTGCCCCACAGTTGGTTGATTGGGGAAGGCCTCAATCTAATAAGAGAGATGTTGGTTTTCCCCATAACAGACATGCCTCCATTGCACCGGTTTTTATGTTTGGCCTGGCTTGTCAAACTTAAAGCTTGCAGAGTCCACTGCTGGCTAAGACCATTGATGACTTTTCTCTCCTAACAGGTCTTTCCAGCATCCTGACAGCTAGTCAAGAGGGAGGAGGCTTCCAGCTCAGCTCACCTGGATTTCTTAGTGTCCTGCAGTCCAAGCATGTGGGGCTTCAGCATTAGGATCTTAATATCTAGTTCTGGGTCACAACCAAGAGCCTTGGCAATAGCCTGGATTATAGGCAATAGCCTAGTTTTAATCTTAATTTATTTCTATGGTGTGGGGGTGTGTGCATGGGGGCACTTGTAGAAGGCAGTAGATAACTTCGGATGTCTTATCATTTCTCAGGCACCATCTTATTATTAATATTATTTACTAAGTAGAAACTTTCTATGAACAAGTCAGTTGTTGGTTTCCTTTTTTCTTTTCTTTACTTTCTCTTTCTTTTTTAAATCAATAATTTTAGTTTAACAGAATTCTTTGTATACATAGAAGTTTTCCATTTAGTAAAGACAAAATCAATTCATCTACTCACGTGATGAAAGTGCTCATTTGTTTTCACATAAAGGAGCCTGCGGTGGTTTGAATCACATGCCCCCCCCCCCAGAAACTCATGTGCTCTGAATGTTTGATCCCTAGCTGATGGCAGTGTGGGAGTTGCAGCCTTGCAGGAGAAGGTGTGTTGCTGGGGCAGATCTTGATGTTCTATTAGCTGATAGCTTATCAATGTTAGTTAGCTCACTGGCCTGCTGCTGTTTACATCTGCTGTGGCAGAGGTGATGTCCAACCTCTGCTCATGCCATCCTGACCCATGCCATCGTGACTGTAAACGAGAATCAATCCCTTCCTTCAATCAGTTGCTTTTGGTTTGGTGCAACAGGAAGGTAAGTTTCTAAGACAAAGGCCTCAGAATAATGTTGGTGTGATCTGGAGAAGGGTAACACAAGGAAGGTCATTCCTCACGGCTTAAATTAAAAACAAGAAAAGATCCTATCAAAAGTGACCCCAAGGGCTGGAGAGATGGCTCACTGGTTAAGGCTCTTGTCTGAAAAACCTAACATTCAGAGTTTGATTCCCCCATTACCCATGCAAAGCCAGATACACAAAGTGGTACATGCATCTGGAGTTCATTTGCAGTGGCTGGAGGCCCTGGTGTGCCCATCCATTCTCTCTCTCTTTGTCTCTCTATCTTTCTCTCTCTTTCCTCTGCAAATAAATCAAATATTTTTAAGGTGAACATAAGTAAAAAATAGTTGTGAGAATTATAAGTTTATTTAGACTTAGTCTCAGATACAAAATAACCTGCCTCCTCCTCAGTCATGAAAATTCCACTAGCAAAAAGAACCTGCTATCATTTGGGATGTAGCTCTTTGCACGAAAGAATGTCCCCTGCAGCGGGAGAGCACATTTAAGAGAAGTTCCCACCTTGGCACTCCAGCAGAAATGGATAGAATAGGCAAAGAACAACACCAACTTTGGAGTATTTGGGACCATTGCAGAGTGGGACTTTTCACTGGGAGGGTCTGCGCAGAACCACAGGACTGGATTCAGGTGAGACTGCACTAATTCTGCCAAGGCATAGAACTCACAAGTGATGGCCTGATTCAAGGGCCATGCCCCAACATTCCCGGGTGTGTGGTCTTTCTCTTTCTTTCTTTCTTTCTTTCTTTCTTTCTTTCTTTCTTTCTTTCTTTCTTTCTTTCTTTCTTTCTTTCTTTCTTTCTTTCTTTCTTTCTTTCTTTCTTCCTTCCTTCCTTCCTTCCTTCCTTCCTTCCTTCCTTCCTTCCTTCCTTCCTTCTTTCTTTTCTTTTCTTTTCTTTTCTTTTCTTTTCTTTTCTTTTCTTTTCTTTTCTTTTCTTTTCTTTTCTTTTCTTTTCTTTTCTTTTCTTTTCTTTCTTGAGACAGGTTCTCTTACTGTCCTGGAATTCACCAAGTACCCTAGAGTGACTGCCTAGTGAGTCCCAGGGATATGACTGTCTCCACCTCCCCAGCACTGTGATTACAAACACACACAACTACATCTGACCCTTTTTAAAAAAAAAATTATTCATTTATGAGAGAGAGAGAGAGAGAGAGAGAGAGAGAGAGAGAGAATGGGTATGCCAGCACCCCCTACCACTGCAAACAAACTCCAGACATATGTACAACTGTGGGCATCTGGTTTTAAGTGGGTACTGGGGAATTGAACCCTGACCATAAGGCTTTGTGCAAGCGCCCTTAGCCCCTGAGCCATCCCTGGGTTCTGGGGATTAAACTCAGGTCTTCAGGCTTATACGCCAAGCACTTTAGCAATTATGCTGTCTTCCCAGACCCTGAAGCTTCAATCTTGTATGGCTGGATTGTGTGTTTTTTCTTTTCATTCTGGTTTCTTAAAAACCCAAACCAAAACAAGCAAACAAAAACCAGAAATAAATTATTTGCTAGCTTGGTGGCAATGCAGCCTGTGTTGGGAAAATAGGAATTGATTAAGATGTGAGGCACTGTGAGAGGCTGAAAATGAGTGAGAAAACGCCTCTAAAAGTGTTTTCAGTATAATTTTTCAAAAGAGATTGAACATTGAGTGGACACCAGATGCAGTTTGATACATTTTCAAGTCTATTCTGTAACAAAGAGTAATTCCTGAGTTTCCCCACTTTTATGAGGAATACAAGGGCTGAAGAGATGCTCAGTGGTTTAAGACATTTGCCTGCCTAACAACCTGGGTTCGATTCCCCAGTACCCAGTTAAAGCCAGATGCACAAAGTGGCTCATGCATCTAGAGTTCCTTTGCAGCAGCTGAAAGCCTTGGTGCATCTAGTCTCTCTGTCTGTCTTCTCTCTCTCTCTCTCTCTCTCTCTCTCTCTCTCTCTCTCTCTCTGCTTACAAATAAATAAAAATATTTTTTTTAAATGAAGAATACAAAAAATACAATACTAAAACATAAAATGGCACAGCCTTGATTTGAATGTCTAATTGCTTGAAACTTGATTCAGTTTAAATTCTGGGAAGTTCTGACACAGCAAGCATGTGGCTGGATATTAAGGAAGAAGGTCACAGGGAGCATTTACAGAAACAAAACATTAACCTTTAAATATCAGTTTGCTAGATTAATTACCAAAGATGTTAACTTGATGTATTGATTCTGAAAAGAGGAACCTCCGGACACATTAGACTGTGTGTTTAGAATCTAATATCACCCCTTCTTAAGACGTCTTAGCTTTTGCAATACCATTCACTTTTCTGATTTTAATTGATCCACCCCAATCTTTCAGAGGCTGACATTTACACTGGAATATGCTGATAAGTGCATAGCCCTGCTGGCGGTGCCTGCCTGTTCTTTCTAGCTTGAAGTGTGAGATCAGAGCTCAGCTTCTCTCCACACAAGAGTGCTTGTTAAATGAGCAAGAAAAGGAAGAGTCTGAAACACAGGCGATTAGTCTGAGGCTAGTCAGTGATCCCTTTCCTGGGAATTTGAACCAGGAAATTCCTAAAGAATAAGACACAGGTGAGGGCTGATGAGGAAATGTCTTCATGTAGAGAGATGCTCAGCCATGATCTAAGGTTCTAAGAAATTAGAGAGCTTGGGAATCAGCAGAGGTGACAAGGAGAGGACTTGCCATGGAGGGCTGAGAGAGGGAGGAGAGGAAGAAGTGAAAGTCAGAAGATTCATGAACGGGCTGGAGAGATGGCTTAGCGGTTAAGGCACTTGCCTTCAGTGCCTAAGGCCCAAGGTTCAATTCCCTGGTACCCACCTATGCCAGACCCACAGGGTGGTGGCCCTGGTGCCCCCCCTCTCTCTGTGTCTGTATCTCTCTGCTTGAAATTGAACAAATAAAATATTTTTTTTAACAAAAAAGATTCATGAGTGGAGAGAGACCATGTGCCTGCTCCTGGTGGCCCAGGGATCCTCCACCCGCTTAGGATCAGTTGAGTTCCCAGCTTTTGGTTTGGTTTTCCTGGCAACCTCTGGTAACATGAGTGAGTTTCTAGTCCTTTTATCCAAGAGTTTGACTAAAAAGTGTTGAGTAAGTATTAAATCAATCTGAGAACAAAAAGTTACATTTTTAAGGGCTAATTAACATTGGGTCCTGAGAAAAGAGATTTCAGTCTTGAAAATGCTGGATGCTTTTAGAGATGTAGCTAAAAAAGAACTTAACATCTACCTGGCCTTCTGGGAATGTTTACTTCTGTATCATCATGCTATTATTGAAGGAGACTTGGGGGGAAAAAAACTAGCTTCTGTTAAGCAGTTTCAGTTTGGGACTGAAGCCCACAGAGGAAACCAGAAGAGGCCACCCTGTCTTGGCAGGAATCCTGTCTGCAGCACCCCCTGACACCTCCACCATCTGACACACTACCTGAGAAAGCCAGCCTTCAGGTCAGGCCCTTGTATCTACAAACCAATCAGGTCTTCCCCTTCCAGACCTGAGTCTGAGAAAGAATGCATTTCAACTTGTCATGCTGATCTCTGCTCTCTCTCTGCCCTGTGATCTCTTTCTGGATGCTCGTAAGTCTGGCTCTCCTCTAGACATCTGGGGAGGGGAGAGTGTTGTTTCTTGGCCTGGGTAGTTTTCTGCTTGCCTCTGCTTTATGCTTTTGGGGTCACTTCACATTTTAATTACACGTATGAATTTCCTCTGACCTCTGAGTCTACTACGTGTGTTTTCTTTGCACTTTAGATCTACCACGTGGGAATTTCCTACAAATTCTGGGCCTGATTTGTAATGTCTCTAAACTCAAGGTAACCATGGGTGTAACTCTCTAATACCCATTTCTCATCTGAATTTCCTGGTCTCTGCTTTGGTCCTTTCCTTAAGCTATCAGCACTTGCTCTCTTACCTTTCTTCCTTGGCAAGGCTCAGGGGGATGCTGTGCTCCTCACATGAGTGCATGTTTATTTTAAATCTCCCTACATAAGCTCCTAATCTCTCTTCCACAGGCGGGTGACTATTCCAGCCTCTTCTCAAGCCTCCATTTCTCCTAAATGAACCTCTTGAGCTATGCTGTGTCTTCCACACCAGTGTGTTTCCGAGCTTCCATGTGCTTATGACTCTGCTCTAGTCTTTTCTTAGACCCCAATGTCCTTTAAATAAACCCTGTAATTTTGTGATGCCTTACTAAATAAACTCAATAATTCATAATTTAATCTTCTTGAGTCTGTTTATTTTTTTAACCAATACTTGTTAGAAATAGGATCAGGACCCAAAATTGGGGTTCATAAATTTGAGAACCCCCAAATTCTACATGAGGATAAGGAAGCCCAACTTACTTTATGTGGACAGAGTATCTGGAAGGGCTCTGATCTGGAAAGAACAGAAGTGACAGTGATGGGGGGGTGACCATGATGGAGACGATGAGCCTCAGCAGCTCCCCTCCTCCATGATCTAACTCTAATCACCATCACCGGCTATAAACCCACGAGATAGCCTCATTGAATTCTCCCAGACGAGACCTTTCTTATTTCTGCTCTACAGAAACTCACTAAAATGATTTTTGAGCACAGTAACAGACATCCGGTCAGAGCACATTTCCCAAGTGTAGGCAGGACCTTCTTGATGCTGGGACACAGGGAAGGAAAGGGTTTACTTCAGTTTACAACTTCAAGGCGAAGTTTCATCGTGGCAGGCAGGCATGGTAGGCAGTGGGGGGTTACACCTTGTCACGTCAGCAGCAGGGAGGGAAGCAGAGAGATTGAGCTCCTTAGTACTGGCAAAGGGTCGGGCCATCACAGTAGCCCACCTCTTCCTCCAAAGTTCCACCTCCCAGAGGCTCCACCCGCTAGGGATTAAATATGAGGTTTAATCACAAACACTTGAGGCTATGGGAAAGATTTCACATTCAAACCACCACACCAAATACTCTGCATCCAGAACCTAAAACGCCTTTGTGGCATTGTACTTTTTCCTTGGGAGAGGCACCACATTGTCCTTTGGCCTGAGGAAAATGTCCCGGTGTGCCCAAACAATAGTGCCCCCCCCCCACCAAATTTTCTGTGCTATTTAAAACGTGATATCACATCTTCTTAAAATATTATTTGTTTTACAGTTTCTCTTGCTTTCTTATTTTAATCGCTCCACACCACAGTCCTTGAGGGGAGGCTGACATTTACACTAAATATGCTGATGAGCGCTTAGCCTTGCTGGTGTGTCTGCCTGTTCGTTCCAGCTTGGATTCCTAAGAGGTGAGCTTCTCCCTGCCCAGGAGTGGTTTGGTTGTTGGAGGAGATGTCTGGAAAGATTCAGAGGCCAGGGAAAGAGAAAGTAATGATGATATAATAGTTCTGGAAACTTCATTCAATATCTCTTCCATCTTTTGGACATAATGGATCTTTCATGGCTTGGGAAATGCTTGCTGCTTCTTGCCTAAGGTAGAAAAATGCAAAGTTCTTGGGGATGTCGAATCTAGTCACTGTATTATAAGAAAGGGAAAGGGGCATGGTGGTTCACACTTTTATTTATGTTTTTTAAAATATTTTATTTATTCATTTTCAAGCAGAGAGAGAGAGGAGAGAGAGAGAAAGAGAAAGAGAGAGAGAGAGAGAGAGAGAGAGAGAGAGAGAGAGAGAGAGAGAGAGAGAGGGCACCAGGTCCACCACCTTGTGGGTTTGGCATATGGGGGTACTGGGGAATTGAACCAGGGGCCTTAAGCACTAGAGGCAAGTGCCTTAACTGCTGAGCCATCTCTCCAGCCCTGGTTCACACTTTTAATCCCAGCACTTGGGAGGTTGAGGTAGGAGGATTGCCAGCCTGAGCTACATAGTGAATTCCAGTTCAGCCTGGATTAGAGTGCATCCTAGGACTGTATGCTATATGGGTGATTTATAGGAGAAAAGTGATTTTCCCGTTCTTTCACTCAGCGGCCAGCACACAAACCACAGGCTGATGGCTCAGTTCCACAAGGCTGGTCTTCATTTCCCATGCTATTTGCAAGCCCCGGGGTTTTTTAACCAGTGCCACAGACTAAAAATGAAGATTCCCAAAGCCTGCTCTTTAGGTCTGGGTAATCTGTTAGAGGAACTCAGGGAAACAACTATATTTCCAAGTTCATTATGAAGTTTATTCCAAGGATGCAGGTGTGCAGCCAGATGTGGAGGGAAGAGATACATAGGAGGAGATAGATGCATAAGGATGGTTTTCACGTCCTCGCTACTCCACTCTCTCCGGGAACGTCCACATGTTCAACCATTACAGAAGCCCATGTGAACATCTGGAACTTGAAACCGGTTTCATTACATAGGTATGATTAAGTACACAACTCATTATTGGGACTTAACTGAATTTTATCCACTCTCCCATTCCCTAGGTCATTTATTAGCCAGTTTTACCAATACTCTGACCAATGCCTGAGAAAAAGAAGCGAAAGGGAGGAATTCCTCATGCTGGTTCATGGTCTCCAGGTGTCTTCCCGTCATGAGACAGACAGCATAGTGAAGCATCGCAGAGATCAGGAAGCAGAGAGACTGAGTCAGGGAGGGAGGGACAGAGAGAGAGAGAGAAGGAGAAGGAGGAGGAGGAGGCCAGGGCAAGATGTACTCCCCAAGAACACACTTCCTGTGATGTATTTTGTTTTAAACTCCCAGAAGGTCATACAAGCCCATTAGGTACATTGTCCAGCCCATAGGGTCTATGATGTAAGGGCAGTGGTACCCAAACCTCAATTTGGACCTTCCGTATATCTGGGGCCCCTCATAGAGAGAGCATCGAGCAGGATACACTGGGAAATTCCCTCCTGCTAGTGCCAGAAGGTAAAGAAATTGAGAGGCATTCCTGGTGCTGCTGCTCACTAACTGAGTTATGCTGAGCAAGTCACCACATTACTGCCTCTCACTGTTCCCAGCTGTGCAGCAACTATCATATTAATAGAGAAGAGGCGCAAAGTAGCCGTGTTGCTGGGCAGGCAGCCATGGACAGAAGCCCAAGGAAAACATGCCTCTCACCTTGCCTCCCCTGGCAGGACTGGAACGAGTCTCATCTGCAAGTAACAGCTTCCCACTTCTTCTTCAAGTTTATCCCAGGCTTAGCCCACCTGCAGGCTGGTCCTTCCTGAGTCAGTCCCTTGAGGCCACCAACCAATCAGGTCTCTATCATACACACCAGAGTCTGAAGAGGAGGCTCATCGTAATTGGGTGTTTGATCATATATATCTCATAAGGCATGAGTGTGAATCTCTCCCACTCTCCTGGCCCTTGCTTCTTGACTTCTTTTGGTAAGCTCTCCCCCATCCTAGCCTAGCTAGCAAAAAGGATTTCCTTATGCCTGGACATTTTCCTTTCTTTTTATATGTGTTTTGGTTTTGGATATGTTCTTTCTTTGATACATATGTGATCTCTCTTTAAGTTCCAAGTTCCCTACAATCTCTCAGTCATCTCTGACACCCTGTGTGAAGGAACCTTTTGGGTTGGGCCCTCCTGCATCTCTCTCTCTCTCTCTCTCTCTCTCTCTCTCTCTCTCTCTCTCTCTCTCTCTCTCTTTCCTGTATGTGTATGTGCCTTCTTTCCTTAAGGCTTTTACCTGGGAGATGTGAGGTGAAATTTTCTCTATTTCCCTTCTCATTTTTCAGCTGGGGTTTGGAGAGAAGGTCTTTTTATCTTTCCCTCTGGGTCCTAGCTTTCCTTAGAATAAACCTTATAATTCATAATTTACCCTTCTCCAAGACCACATTTTCAATTCCTTACTAACAAAAATTGAGGTCCATGGATCCAGGATCCTGCATCTTTACAGAATTTAATCCCTCTCTGGACTCAAAAATCCTGCATCATTTGATAAGATTATGCAGTACTTGTATTATAGGTTGCTACAGCAATCAAGAAGTAATGCTAATGTAATATCTATGTCATTATTGATTTGGTTAAAAGGGAATTTCTTTAAGGGCTGTAACAAGTGCTCTAATTTGACTTTACTACTTCACTAGCTTTGGGTGCCTAATGGGCAAATATTTCCAAATTATACTTATTCTATGTTAAAATGCATTTTTCCCCTTCCCACAGGATACTAGGGGTAAACACAAAGGAAAACTTGCCAAATTTGCTTCCCTCACAGTCTGGGATGTTTGATTGGTAACCTGCTCCATGGTTCAGGAAGGAACTGCTTCAAATAGTCCATTTAGTAATAGGAGATATCCAACCGTTTCCACAATAGTGACCAAAGAACAAACAAGCCCATGTAGTGCTCTCGAGTCTCCTGAGCCAGCACCCTTGAACGAGGGACAGTGGAACAGGAGCAGAGATCTAGGCGAGGAAGGGAGAGAAGAAACGAGAGCAATACTTTATGTGCATATAGATTCTTCCCTCCATTGATCCCTAAGCATTGGCAAACTTTAATTGGCTAATCTTCACATATCCCTTTGAGGTTAAGTAGGTGGCAAGTATTATCCCAGATTTTCAAAAGTACAGAGAGCTTAAGTGTCTCGCCTGAGGTCACACACAGTGGCTAGTGAAGAAGCTAGGAAGCCACAGGATGCGGGACCCGAAGCCTTCCAACCCCTCCCAGGGCTGAAGGCCTTTCTGCGGTCATTTTGTGTCTTTTGTTGATCGTTCTGAAGCACAATCTGATAATGCATTTTACCAAAGACAGATAATATTACATCTTTATCCCTACATAGCCTTTGCTTTGGATCAGAAGAAAAAAAGTACATATTTTCAGTCATGATGAACTTTTCTACAGTTAAGTAGTGTTCAATATAGACAGAAAAGACTGTGAGTGTGTGTGTGTGGTGTGTGTGTGTGTGTGTGTGTGTGTGTGTGTGTGTGTGTGTGTTTAATTTTCAAGAAAGACATTGATGCACTTTTCTGGGGCTGGACATTCTTTGAATCCAACAGCAAGGCAGATCCTGTGAACAAAACCATTCCTATTCACTTCAAACTGTAGTCTCTTTGCTCAGCACTCTTCAGAGAATTCCCAGCTTTGTTTAAGCAGTGACCAAGGCTTCTCTTCAAAGCAGCCAGCTGACCCCTGTCCATCTAGCTGCCTCACTGTTGCCAGGAGAAACAGATTATCCCGACTGCACTGAAGCATCCGCTTGGGATATACGACATGTTTGCATCTAAAACATAAAAGCATATCCAGAAGAGAATTACGAAAGGCCTTTGGTCATATATGTAGAAAATCTTTATCCAATAAGAACCAATAAGAACAGACTTATCTTACTGTCATGAGACTCAGCTTATAAGAGTCATTAGGTGGGGAAAATGGAACTCTATCTAGATTCTGGGAGGCACTGGGCTATGTTCAGGGCACCTGAGATCCTTTAGCTCTATCCCACAACCTGCCTGGAGTACTCAGGCACAGGCCACTAGGATGAGCCTCCAAACCAGGCACAATTTATGGGAGGGAAGGATTTTTTGAAGGTACAGATCCAGGGGGAGTTCCATAATGGTGAAAGAGGCTGGACCCCTTTCACAGGTCCAATCAGAGAGAGAGAGAGAGAGAGAGAGAGAGAGAGAGAGAGAAAAGCATCACAGTACCACACACACACACACACACACACACACACGATACTGACAGCAAAATATCTAGACTAGTCCATCTCTCCTCCTGGCAAGCCAGCCTAGTGAAGTCTGAATGGGAGCCTCCCTCCCTGTGGATTTTGCATCTGGTTCGCCTCCATTTTCTCTCTGGATTCACTTTACACATGTCTGCACTATGCTTTCCTCCAGGGACTGTGCTGGAATGCCCTCGGCCTCCTGGTTGTGTTAAGGGGTTCCCTGGCATGAGGCTGGATTGAGGAGCCTGGTGAACTTCCTCCTTCACTGATGGCGGATTGATAGCTGATAATTTGATCATGGTTCTTTCCTCCCTGTTCTTGTAGACTTCGTTAATTTAAGTTTCCCTTGCTGATAGCTGCAACCCATCTTTCCACTGCTCAGGCCTTGTAGAGTGTCACACGTTTCTTCTCGGCTTTGCCCGGCAACCCTGCCTTTTCCTCTTTGTAGTTTCCACCTACTTATTCTTGGGAGAGAAATTGTTCTGCTCCAGCTACCCAGTGGTCACAGAACTCACATCTGGCTGGAGTGACTTTCTCCTGGCCACTTAACTGTGTTAAGGATGCTCAGGTCTCCCCAGGACATTCCTGCCAGAACAGGTAGAAACGAGGGACTTCGTCTCATCTTCCAGGACTCAGCCAATGAGTTCGGTAAAGAGACAAAGAATAAATACTTCATGGCTAAAAATGATCCTACCACTTAGCTTGCTTTTGTTTTACAACATTGTAAAAATTTTAAATGATTTTAAGTGGCTGAGTATTACTGTGGAGACATAAAGCAGCCACCAGGTCAGTAGTGTAAGGAAAAGGAGGCCAAAAGGACACAGGGGTCCTCTCTGGTGGCCTAGAAGAAGCAGAATGCCATCCTGAGCCAGCATGCACCAATACACAGGTGTGTAGCTGAGTGTGCATGTGTGTGGACAACATAAACAGATAGATGTACACACACAGGACAGGAGAAAAATCCTGGCTATTTATTTATATTAAGAGCCCCCATGTTAGTTCTTAAATCCCTGCTTCTGCTACCTTTTCTTCTACTTAATAGCCACCCAAAATTCTTCCCAGCAATGAAGCTTAACCTAAGCCTATTTGAATTGGCTTTCTAGTACTTGCAAATGACCAAATCCCAGCTAACACATCTACTGCCCCCAGAACCCACAGCTAACCCCTCTGTTGATTTCAGTGGCTTTTGGGGCAATTTCCATGGAACACATGAACACATAGCTTTTGATCAAGGGCACTTAATAGTGGTTGCTCACACACACACACACACACACACACACACACACACACTTTAGATGAGAAAACTGGAAAAATGGAAAGCCACTCCTAAGAGATAGCTGTGACACGGAGTGCACCCGGCACAGATGTAGAAGTCGCAGCTCAGTTCAGAAGGCACCGCTGTTCCCAACCAGGGTCTCCATGGCACCACATGAGGCAGCCAGAGGCCTGGGAGCCAGAAGCCCAGGCTTCAGCCACAGCAGCTGTCTCTACTTCTAATTAAGTCAGTCCTGACAAAGCTGCGGCTCTCTGGCAGCTATGCATTACAGGTCATGTTTGGAAATTGCTATTTGCAAATGGCTTGGTGTCTTGCATGGGCAGCTGAGCTGGTGGGCGCTGAGACATCAGAGCCCGCAGCGTGCACTGAGGAGTGAGGCTGGGTGGGCTCATGGTCTGGTCCATCTGCACAATGACTGGTCTCTAGAAACAGAGCAGAAAGGAGGGTAGGGTCCCCACTGCATGTCTGTGAGGGAATCTTTTGTCCTGGAAATGTTTTCATATAGGAAGTTTTAAAAGCCACCTTATAGCCTCATCCATGACCAGCATAATAGAGAATAGAGAGACAGGCTGTTAAAATAATTCTCTGCCCTTTTCAGAAGTAAGAAAGCAAAGTGGTTTCGAAATAGGAGTTAAATATAGTGATGGTAGCACAAACTGATCAATATTCTGTCCCATTATTCCATGAAGCGAACTTCATTTGCCTACATTTGTTCACATGCCTACATTCGGCTGTAGGAAAAATGCTCACCAAAAGGAAAACGCCAGGAGATATTCTAATATTTTTTCTTCTAATAAAGCATAAAGGGTGGAGAAGCCCTTTCAGGGAGCCAGAAGTGAAGAGTGGATGACATTATCCATTGTCTGGACATTGATGTGTGCGGGAAGGACCTCCAGGTGTCTTGCTTCCAAGCACATTCTCTCTCTCTCTCTCTCTCTCTCTCTCTCTCTCTCTCTTTCTCTCTCTCTTATTTAAAAACTATTTTTACTAGCTGGGCGTGGTGACACACACTTTTAATCGCAGCACTCAGGAGGCAGAGGTAGGAGGATTGCCTTGAGTTCAAGTCCACCCTGAGACTACATAATGAATTCTAGGTCAGCCTGGGCTAGAGCAAGACCCTACATAGAAAAACAACAACAACAATACGGCCAATTTTCCACTTAGTGAGGGGGTCCCCTTGTCTGGAACTTGGGATTCAGGGCGATAGGCACCGGATCCCGTACTCTTAGGCTCCCAAGACAAGATGAACTATGGGACCAATTGACAGGGAGGCTACTAAAAATCGAATCCTGGTAATCCAAAATTGTGTGTATTTGTTAACCTACACTGATCTCACTCTCCGATGGAGATTGTGTTTGTATCTTTCAGGATGCAGCGAGAGTGCTGGGGCTCATCTAATCCTACCAACCAACCGTAGGCCGATAGCTGAGATTCTGGCAAGAGAGGGGCCACCACAGTCATACAATGGAGGATCCAAATGGAACTCCGCAGAGAAAGACGAGATGAACAAGGGGCCCACAGCCACAGCCATTCAATCAACACAGGATTAGCCAGTGGAACAGAAACCAACGATTTTCGACACAAAGACCCCTAAGCTCACAACCTTAAAGCAAACTTATTACTCATCCACCATGACTCAGGGAACTGAGCAGAAGAGGGGGTGGAAAGATTGTGAGAGCCGTGGTGGGGGAGACTATCCAGAGGTACGGACAGGAGAAACTGGCTGAATACTAGGCTCTCCATGGTCCCCTGTCACAAGGACTGATCCAGACGACCCATGGAGGAGGTTATCCAGTGGAAGGGGGAGGGGAGGCATCGGGGAATTGGGGATAACAACTCATTGTTTGCCCACTAAATGTTGTAACTCATTATGGACAATAAAAAATTTTTTAAAAAAGTATATATATAATATAATATAAATATAAATATAATTTATATTATGTATAATATATAAATAACTAAAATATAAATATATTATAGTTCTATAATATCTAATATAAATATATATAGTTTATAATATATAATAAACTACCTATATATTGATATATATCATTTATAATATATAAATAAATACAATATAAATATAGTTTATAATATATAATATAAATATCTAATTTATCATGTATATTTCAGTAGGAGGCTAACTGAAAACAGGAAAACCTCTTTCTCATTGAAAAATGGTGGCTTGTATACAAGCCCCAGTGGAAGGATGATCTGTCTTTGAGGAGAGCATAGGACATTGGAGCAGCTAGGAGAGAGAGAGATTGAGAGATTGAGAGAGAGAGAGAGAGAGAGAGAGAGAGAATGGAGGTGCACCAGGGCCTCTAGTCACTGCACAAGAACTCCAGACACATAACGCCACTTTGTGCATCTGGCTACATGTGGAAACTGGGGAATTGAACCCAGGTTGTTAGGTTTGAAAGGTAAGTTCTTTAACTGCTGAGCCATCTCTACAGCCTCTCCCATGCACATTCTTATCTGGTGGTCTTGGCTGGGGCCTGAGATGCTGTCTCTCTAACTAGCTCCCAAGCAATGCAGAAGCACCTCACCTGCAGGTGGACCAAGGGAGGAGAGGATGACAGTGCATTCGTGCTGGTGGCATTGGTCAGTAACAAATGTTAATGATCATAGCTAACACACGCCAAGGGCCAGTGACAAGAAATGCAGCCCCAGAGTTAGTAAGGAGGGCTGCCAGAGACAGTCTCTAAACTCCCTTCTCTCCACCCTTCCCCAGCAGCTCACTGTCCCCAAGCGCAGGTCACCTGCAGCTGGAGGAGTCCTGGAGCACCTAGCCCACTCCCTGGGCAGCACTGTCTCCATGGAGGCACAGCCAGATCCAGCGAATTGCCTTGCAGTCTTTAAAAACAAATCTGTCTGGCATTTACAGATGGAGACCAACAGGCTGGCTCCTCTCTGCTCAGCCAGTCTGACTGACTGTGCAGAAAAGGAGAACGAGACTAACTGAAAACAGGAAAATCTCTATGTCATTGAAAAATGGTGGCTGGTATACAAACCCCAGTGGAAGGATGAGTTGTCATTGAGGGGAGCCTAGGACATGGGAGCTGCATATCCAGAGGAAGGATCTTATGAAAGTGGTGCTGACAGAGCCTTTGTTTCTCCAATTGGTAGTGAAACCCAGGGTCACAGTGAACAAAATGTACGATTCAAGCAAGTCTATGTTTAAATGAACTTTGATCCCAGGAAGTATGGTCATGTGGGATTGTCCTCTGTCTGTACTGAGTAGATGAGGGACCTGCTAGGTCCCTAGAGGGACAACAATCACCTGTTCAGAATATATGTGTCTGACAAAGAGATTTCTCTGTGTGATCTCTTTTCTAGAAGTTTCTCTTATAGCGCTCCGAGCAGAATTGGTTTCAGGAAAACTGGGACACAAGGGAAATTTCTCTTTCACGTTTGCCCACCTCTTCCATCTGGGCCCTTCTTCCCTGGCCTCCACCCCCGCCAGCCTCCCCCACTCTCAGCATTGCACCAGTCCTCAGACAAAAGAAATGCGTGCAAAATGCTCATGGGAGGGAGGAGCTGGAAACAGCCACTTGGGTATTGTAGAAATTCATAGTTGGTTTCTATCTTTATGAAAAATTACCCATTTTTAGTTGTCACAGAACAAATAGAATCATGACTTCTGTTTTATAATTTATACAACCGATTTCATATACTTGTCAACTTTGTATCAGATTTCTGACAATTATAAATCATGTCCCCCTTCTGGAAGATGAAAACAGGCCCTGCCCTCTGCCCACCTGTAACTGATTCCAGAATTTGATTTGCAGGTTGTTCCTCTCTGTGGAGACATCAGGTACTTGAAATATTTACTGATGGGAACCCAGCCTGTACAGACCCCCAAAGTCGTGGGGAAGAGGCGTTGAGGGGAGTCTGTGTAGGGATGACCTGAGCCCAGGCCTTGACTCTCTACTCTGGAAACTCCATGATGGGGGAGATTCCTGTGATGTCTGAAGACAAAGCCATGAGGTTTGGAGGGCAAATTGGGATTCTCTTCTACTCAGGGCAAGAGAAGAGTCTATGCCAAAGGCACCCATTTAACAGCATTATTATTATTATTATTATTATTATTATTATTATTATTATTATTTATTTGGATGTGTGTCTATGCATGCACCAGGGCCTTTTACTGTGTCAAATGAACACTGAATGCTGGTACCACTTTTTACATCCTGTTGGTATGGGCAGCTTGTGACTTGAAATCTGCCTGGCTTTGAAGCAAGAATCTTTACCACTGAGACATCTTCTTAGCTCTCTGAACATTTAATGAAAATGGCAAAAAAAACCCACCTAACAGTAATTATCAATGATGAGGGCAAGCTTTGTCCAAAATGATGAAACTACTAAATATAACAATCTAGCTGCTGTATAATGAATCCATAAAAGCAATGAGTCAGGGCTCTGTGTGATAATAGGCAAAAGTCTTTAATCACATTGTTAAAATATATAACTCTAAAAGAAAAAAAAACAATAAAAAAACCAAAAATGTAATTCTATCATTGGGTGTGTATATAACATTGCTTTAGTAATGTATAAGGAAATATTTATAAAACTTATGATTGGTTCGAGAAATTAATGTTTTCAACATATACTCTTTAATATACTTTTCTCCTTATTAATATTACTTCTTGAAAAATTGCCATATGTTTCGAGTATTTTATATATGTCATCCCATTTAATCATACAAAGACCTATATAGCATGTTTTAACTTACCTTTGTATAAATCTTGTCTTTGCTTCTATTTGCATAAACTGAGGGACAGAGATGTCAAACAAGGACCCCACAGCAAGTAGGTGGGAGAGCTGGGACCTGAGCTCTGCATCTGTAGTACTTATGTCTTATCACTATGCAACTTCACTTCTATTATCTATCACCTCTTTATACACATGTGGAATTGGAGGCTATTTCACAAATTTAAGCAGTGATGTCGAGATTAAAATTCAGGAGCCATATTCTCTATTCTACATGGTCTGTCTTAATAGACTGTTGAAACTTTTTATAAAGCAGATGTATTAATTTTAAGATTTAAAATCAATCTAATTAGCCCAGCATAGTGGCATGCATCTGTAATCTCCCCTACTTGAGAGGCTGGAGCAGGAGGAACACAAGTTATGGGGCTAGTCTAGGCCACATAGTGAAACCCTGTTTCCAAAAATTATCTTGGCCAAACTGTATTCTTTAGCTTCCAAAACTCTTTGAGAACCAACAGTGTGAATAAGCCCAGGATGTGCCAGCTAAGATGTACGTACCTGTGTAATAGTGGCACACGGTGTATGTGGGTAATTAACGGCTCTCTGATTAGATGTGAAATCTGCTCAGTGGGAGAGAACTCACTCCTGAGACCCCAGCCAGAATCCTGTGGATAAGAAGGCCATGAACTCTCATTGGTCTTTGGCTAAGAGAGTGGCTAGATCCACCAAAAAGTCTCTTAAATAACTAGGCTTATGCCCTTATTCTATGCTGCTCTCACTGGTTGGAGATTCTGCCTTTTTTTATAAAGATAACAGAAAAAACTGTGGAAAACAAAGATCCATCAATATGACAAGAAAAGATGGCTGATTACCTAGATTGAAAATACAATAAGAAAAGATGACTAGTTACCTAGCACACAATACAATATGATAAGAGAAGATAGCTGAGTTCTCACCTGCCAGGGCCCATGAGACTTTACAGAGGCAGTAATGATCTAAACATGACTGCTGCTGCTCTCACTGCTAGACTGACAACCAGCCACAAGTAGATGGTTGACCCAATGACTCTTAAAACACTACAAAGCAGAAATTCAGAAATTGCAGAGAACCTATTGCTAAAGTAGTCTTAAAACCAAGGTTCAGGAAATATTGGGAAAAGGGAATGGAAGAATTGTAAGGACCAAAGGGTGGGAGGGGTATCCTAAGACATTGTAACTCCCACCACAGAGACTGATTGATGCATTCATGACCCCTCTGTGAACACCAATAACCCCACTGAGGAGGGTCCTCACTGGAATGGGGGCAGAGTAGGGAGGATGTAAACTCATACAATAAAATTCATAGTCAGTTAAAAACATTTTTTGAGAACACACTATGCTCTGCCTTGCCCATCAAGACTCAGGGGAGATCCTGGCAAATGAAGCCCACTTTAAACACAATGGAAGGGAGTCAAGTACAGCTTCTGGAGCCCAGGTTACAGACCCGGGCAGCAAAAGGGAGAACAAGAAGGGAACCTCGCGCTGGAACATTTACACTCACTCTAGAAAGGTGGGTAGGAGGAAGTTGGCCAATTAGGCAGGTGATGAGTGGGGCTGAAGACAGATGCACAAAGACATTTAGGACCTGCAGAGTTCAGGATAGTTCCAATGCAATGTGAGTATGTTTGAGTAGTGAGAAAGTAGACTGAAGCAGCAGCCAGGAACCCAGTGCTTTCCAACCAAAGATCTATGGATTTTTTTGGGGGGATGGGACAACCCTTCACTGGGCAGCAATCTTCTGGTCATATGGAAACTCAACCCAAGAGTAAATTACTGCTAAACCCCACCTTCCTCTGAGTACCGTGAAGTACCATGCCTTAAGTGTGTAGGGACGAGAACTTTCTTCTAAAGATAACACAAGGGATGGAAGAATGACATGATCTTTGTATTTAGAAGTATTTCTCTGGTTTGAGGATTCTCTTCAGTTCATAGATGGGAGGCATTTGGAGGCAGCCAAAGCAGTTTGCAGTAGAAGGTGCGATGGTTAATGTTGATGGTTAACTGGATTTAGAATCACCTAGAAGACAAATCTCTGGACATATCTGTGAGGGAATGTCTAGATTAGGTCAACTGAAGTGGAAAGACCCACCATAACTGATGGTGGCGACGTTCCATCGGCTGGGGTCCTTGACGGAATAAAAAAGAGAAAAGTAGCTGAGCAGCACATTCTTCACTCTCTGCTTCCTGACCGCAGATACCAGACTGCCAGCTGCTTCGTGCTCCTGCCACTACACTGTCCCCACCATGATGGACAAGATGAGATGTTCCTCCCTTAATTGCTTCTGTTTAAGTATCTTGCCGTAGCAACAAGGAAAATAACTGAAACATGAGTGACAGAGGGGAAGTAGAAAATAGATTAAAGAGCATTAGGGAAATATTACAAACATCGTTTACTGAACTCAGAAGATTGAGGAGAGACCAATCCAAAGTGCTGTCAATTACTTGGTAATTTAGGGAGACAGTAGAGTGATTTACTGCAGGGAATATAGAACAAGCAGATCCACGAAGGGAAGTGTGAATGCAACTTGAATACGTGAGATTTGAGGGCAATTTGTCACATTGATGGAGACAGGGTTGTCCATCCAGGAGACACAGAAGGAGGTTGGACTTGGAGATCATGCTTGGGAACTGGCCAAGTACACATACCAGTCATGGCTTAAGACCAAACCAGTGGACTTGGGCAGCTGCTATGTGATCTACATTTCTTCCTTAGGCAGGAAAATCATTAGGTCACTGTACAGAATGGCCACTATTTCACTGCTGCTTGGCCTACAATGGAAGAATTTAATATGGTTCAAATTAAGAGTGACCACATCTGTTGCAATCAGCTTTCTAGTTGCTGCCCAGAAAGAATCCAAACAAAAGTGGCTTGTGGAGGAAAGGGTTTATTTGGCTTATGGACTCGAGGGGAGACTCCATCTTGTCAGGGAAAAAGATGGCATGAGCAGAGGGGTGGACATCACCTCTACCACAGCACTGCAAACAGTGGCAGGAAGGTGTACCAAACACTGGCAAGGGGAAGCTGGCTTATAACCCCCATAAGCCCTCCCCCAACAACACAGCTCCAGTGAGGTTGTAAAATCTAAACTGTCATCAGCTGGGGATCCATCACTGAGAACACATTCATTTGTTTGTGGGGGACACCTGGACCAAACCATGACAGCATCTTTATTCCTCATAGCTTTACTTGCCTTCCCTCTTCCTGAAGTGGAGATACAGGTAATTCTTCTGCTTAGATAGGGTAAAACGTGGAGAGGTGAGTGGGCTGTGAGAATGTACCTGGAAAGGTGTATGGCAAACTAAAAATATTTGTTTTGAAAAACAGGGTCTCAGAGCTGGGGAGGTAGCTCAGTTGGCAGAGTGCTTGCCGAGCATTCACAAGGCCCTGGGTTTGAATTCTTGTACACCAACTGGGTGTGGTAGTACACGCTTGTAATCCCAGGACTCAGGAAGCCAGAGGATCAAAAATTCAAAGGTCATATTCAGCTACATAGGGAATTTTAGGCTATCCAGGGATACATTGGACCTTGTTTCTAAGAGAGAGAGAGAGAGAGAGAGAGAGAGAGAGAGAGAGAGAGAGAGAGAGAGAGAGAGAGAGAGAGAGGAAAGAGGAAGGAAGGAAGAAAGGTAGCCCAGGCTGCCCTCAAACTCATGGCAATCCTCCTGCCTTAGCCTCCTTCATGCTGGGATTACAGGTGTGAGCCATCGTGCCTAGGTTCTAAGCTTCATCTTATAGGGAATGGTCCAGACTCAAGGAGAACTCAGCAAGCCAATTACACTTCAGAGTGAATAAGCACACCCTTATGCTACAAGCGCAAGGCTCCTCTGATTCAAGACTCTTCTTATTATATAGTAGTGGGGGGGTCTCTCACATTTCCCACTGAGATGTCTACTGGGCAGATGGATGAATGCCCTCTGCTATGATGTATTCTTTATTAGACCATGCAGGTGTTCCTCAGGCCACCTTTCATGCTACTGATGATCATGGCCTTGAACACCTGAGCTCCATCACCCTTTGATAGAATGTGACTTCCTTTATGTGATGAATCTTAGATATTAGAGGGATAAATGTTGAAGACAGCCACACTCCTCTTGACTGTCCTTACATCCGGTCTCCAAAATGCTATGGTATGATGTGGAATAATGTGCTCCTGAGGGCTTGTGTATTCCTATGGGGATTTATGTGGGGTGAGGAGTACTTTTATTTTTTGTTCATTTGCTCTTAGTGACTCGATTCTCCATGACTATCCTGCATTTCTCCAAAGCCAAGGTCTTCTAAGCGAAAACAGTTGTAGCAGAATTGAAAATTTTTGTGTCGGGAGATGTTCTAGGATAGTAAAACTTAGATACCTTTCCCTCCCTGGAGATGCTTCAAAATAATAAAGATAAAAGAACCCCCCCAAAAAAACCCAAAAAACAAACCCTCCCTTTTCTCTATTCAAAGATTTGCTTAAGTTTTGAGTAAAGATAATTTTTTACTTTCTCTTTGGGGAAAATGCCCAGGTTCCTGGCAGACCTATGTAAGATAAGAGTCTCAATTATGAGTTCTTCAATAACACTCCCAAGATGCCCTTAGCCTTCACTGCTTGGCCACATTGCTATAACCTGCTGATTCTACTGAGAGTCATAAATGGGCTTTGCCTCTGACCCAGAGGTCTCCTGTGTTCTCTTAAATTTATGGATATGCCTGTGTATATATGTATATATGAATAAAAATACATACATGTGGCTATATACACATACATATGTACATAAAACTGTGAATAGCTAACTTACTTTTAAGTATATGAAAATCTCTTATCTTCACATAGTCTAACTTAGCAATTTAAAATGTAGATCCCCTCTAAGAAAATCTAAGGATAATCCTACCCTATGTTCTGTCTGTTCCTTCCTGTCACAGGAGATAGTATAAGGACTTTTAGGATACTTCAGCATTGATTTTGGCATTCTAAAGCCAAGACTATTGTCTCCTCACTGTTCAAGGTCATCCAACAGTAAATCATTGAATTCAATGCATGTTGATAAGGCACCAGGATCATCATTAATTATCAGTGACAGTCAGTCCCAATTCTCACAAGGAGAAGACTCCTAAGACAAGTCGGACCCTCCACCACCTCTGCTGCTCTAGGAAGCTGTGTACTTAACAGAGACCTGCAGACCCCCCTTCTGAGCCCTCTGCTTTTATTCCAGCTCCACACCATGCCTGGGCCCTCACATGCCAAAGAGTGGTACCCTTCTGTGATGGTTAAGTTTTGTTGTCAACTTGACCTTTCAAGTAATCTTGGGTGGGTCTCTGAGTATGTTCACAGGAAGGCAGCCTCTCAGCAAGGGGCAGGATGTAAAGAAGCTCAAAGAAGCTAGAAGTAAATATCCTTTCCTGTGTGGGCCATGCAGGAAGGAAATTCCAGAAACTCAGGAAGCCATTAAGTCTAGGATAGGGTTTAAGACCCCACCCTAAGGATAAAGGGGAAGAAATTCTCTCCTTGGCCCTCCTGCCTGTTTGATGTTGTGTGTGTATAGTGTTAGTGATGGGTTTTTCTCTCTGCTTGGACCTGTGAAAGAGGACCAGCCTCTTTCACTTTTATGGGACTTCCCCTGGATCTGTAGCTTGAATAAATTGTTTCCTCCCATAAACTGTGCCTGGTTTGAAGATTCATCCCAGAGGTGTGTGGCTGACTACGACACCTTCCTCAGGCATGGTCACCTCATGGCTACCTCCTAACTGTACACAGACCTGGAAGCTGTGTATGTTTGTATGTACACAGAGAGCGTTCTTCAGCTTTGAAATTAGGATGTGTCTATATAAAAACACTGATGACAGGGCAGGGCAGGTAGCTCAGTAGGAAAAGTCCTTGCTCGGCAAACATGAGTTTAGAATCCCGACATAAAAAGCTGGGTGCCATGGGTGCTTCTGTAATCCCAGCCCTACATACGGGCAAGAAAGCTCATCTAGTGAAAGCAGCTGTAACAACAGGAGACCCCACTTCGATGCAGATCCAAGGTGAGGACCACACACACACACACACACACACACACACACACACACACACACACGATTATTAACCACAATCTGGTTTCTCCTCTACCCACCTAGAACACTCCATTCCCAGCAACTCTTAGTGGGAAAAATTAAGCTCTATTAACATTACAGAAAACCTCCCCTGATGTAACTGTTTTCCCTTTCCTGAGTTTGACTTACTGACACCCCCCACTTTTTTTTAATACTTAAAATGAAGCACCACTGAAAATAAATGTTGCCTCACAATAGGAATTCACATTCAGGGGTCCACTTTCAGCCTGTCTGCATTATTGCCTTTCTGACCTTCTCCCACTCCCCACTTCCTCTCGCCCCCACATAGACACGGTTGCTCATTTCCATGAAGCAAAGCCAGCCTGGACTGATAAGGGATGATAGTGGTCAGGATGGAAGATTCCAGCCTTGCCCTTAGAGAGACAGCCAGTGTGTTCCAATAGTCACGTACATACTTTCCTCCAGGATGAAATTCATGCTTACCTCCCAGTTGTCTGGGCTGCCTTTCACTAATAGAGAAGGTTTTGAGTTAATCCCGCTCCTTCTGCCCAGGAAGGAAGAAAGCGCTTAGCCAAGCCCTGTTGTGCGGCACCACCTGCCCGTCTGTCCCGAGCCACGCAATGATGGATTTGGAGCTGGGAGGATGACTGGGAATTGTGTTCATTTTATGAGCTGCAGAAAGTTGGCTGGGAAACCCAGCAGGAGGCTTAGTTGACAAAAAAATCATTTTATCTTATGCTGTCTATCTGCTCTTTAGAAAAATATATGGCATTATCCTTTCTTGAGACCAGGAAAGAAAAGAATAAAGTTATTTTCTCCAAATACTGGGTTTGAGGGCTGGGCTTCAGTTAGGCCTTCCTCTGCTGGCTTGATGCTGTGCTCGCTCCAAGGGTCTTCTGTTAAGACTGCATGGTGGCAGGAAGAGATGGGGTGCCCTGCAGAGAGTCCCAGGGACAGTCCTCCACCCTCCTGGCCATTGTTAGGATAGGAGAAGGGAGCAGCTGTCTCCAAGAATTAAAGTTTCTCCTTCTGGCAATATTCTGGTTGCTTTGTTGTAAGTCATTGTCATTATCTTAATGAAAATTTACCTAAACTGCTTCAGAAAATGTTACAAAAAAAAAGTCCTTGGGCCTGGGGTGATGGCTCAGTCAATAAAGTGCTTGCCTTACAAACTCGAGGACCTGAGTTGGATCCCCCATACCCAAGTAAATGTTGGGTGTGTGGCACATGTCTATAATCCCAGTGCTGGGAGGCAGAGACAGGTAGATCCATGGAGCTCGCTGGCCAGCCAGGCTAGCCCAGTTGGTGAGCTCTAGACCAGTGAGAGAGACTGTCTCAACAGGAAGTAGACAGTGTGCCTGAGGATGATGTCACTGAGGTTTAGCTCTGGTTTTAACATCCATGAACCCTTCCCCCCATGTGTACCCACACACACATATAAGCACTCATATGCACATTCATGCATACACACACAGATACATTAAAATAAAAAAGGAAAAACATCCTTATTGAGATCTGTACTCATGGCATCTGAGCTGTTACCTTGGCACCCAGAGCTCAAATTGACTTTAGCGTGAAAACAGAGGTGTGGTTTTGACATTGGAATGAGCCTGGAAGGCTATGGGGGGTCGGTGCTGAGGTAAGGGGTGGGATAGTGAGGAAGGGATCCTGTTGATGAAAAGAAACATTGCTGAGCAAGACAGAGCCAAACCCAAACAAGAGTGTGTCCTGAGTCATAGTTCTTGGACTACGTGTCTCCCTCCTCATTTGTGTGTGATGTGAGAGGAGACCAAGCATGATCAGCCAGGAGAACTTGGAGGACAGGTAGGACAATCCTGGGAGCCCCAGAAAGATACATGAAAGGTGTGCCTTTAAGTCCTGACCATGTTGGGTAAGCTGCGGACCACTGTTCACCCTTGTGCACATTGGAAAATATCTGTGCGGAGGCTGGTGAATGGAACAGGGCTGAATTTGAGCTCTCTTGCACTCCTTGGTAGGATGCTCTTGGGTAGTGAACAGCCCACAGTACTGGAGAGAAGCCCTTGTGGATGAGGAGATGCACATGAACTTGGATGGCTTCCCGGGGTCATTTCTCTCCAGCCTGGAACACAGCTCCAGGACTTCAGGGCAACCCAATTACATGATGGCAAATGTCACAGCTACACAGTATCATTTTTTTCCTCTTTAGTAAGAAGCCCTTTCCTCTCAGAGGCCACTGTAATTAACCCTAGAGAGAATACATTGTCCTTCAAGGCAAAAAGGAGCTCCTGTCACCATTTGACATAGTCAAATGGAAAATCTGTTTTCAGGGCTCACCCAATACATATGTCCTTCCACGTGAAAACCTTATAGTTGATGCTAATTTTAAAAACGAAGGAGAAGACATAGGAATAGTTTGCTCCACCCCTTTGTCCCTCCTCTGTATCCACACCAGGTCTAAGGGCACAATAGTCCCTAAGAAGAAGTTCTCTGCTCATTAGGAATCAGACAATGGCAATCACATCTTTTGCTCCAGGGTGGGGGCAGGCATAAGCTCCTTTGTCTAAATGCCACAAATTGTTAATGTTTTGCTCTGTATTTCAGAGCCAGACTCATCACCTTTTAATTGGCCCAAAGATCCTGCTGTAACATTCAAAAGGAATAACAACATCTTAGTCCCTGTCCAGTTTTCAATATAATTATTTGTCAGAATCATATTAACCTGATGTATGACAAACTCATAAAATGGATTCATTTAGGTCTCCAGGAGTCCTCCCTCATTAACTCTGATATTTATAACTATGACTTCAATGCTGTAATCTCTCCTCCTGTGAAACATGGAGCAGGGATGATGGCAGGTTTCTCGGATGCTATTAGGGATTCATTTGTTTTCCAGTATTGCAAAGAGAGGTGAAAGAAGCCTAGCCTTAGGTCAAGACCCTTGCAAACCCAGATTAGCTTCCTTGCCTCGTCCTCTCTTCTTAGGGAAGGGAAAAAAAACCTCAAATTTTACACGTGTGCACAAATCCTGCTTGGTTAATAACTCACCCAAGGTAATGAGGCAGAACTAATTAGACTGAGCTATTCAGAGGGCTGGTTCTGAAATTCATCTTCCTGGGATCAAAGTCTGGCTTTACCCCTTACTAGCTTGGGCAGAATGTTATATTTCTGTTGGCCTTGGTTTCCTTGTGTGTAAAATAGGGGCAATAATAGTCCCTAGCATCATGGGGTTGATGTAGGAATTCAATAATTAATGCTTAGTGCTTAGCTTAGAATAACCTTTGGCATACACTAAGTACAAAATAAATATCACCTGAAGTGTCATTGTAGTCAGTACGGTTACTCTGGATCATAGCTTTTGTTCTGCACACTGATGGTCTAGCCCAGCTGAATTCATTCTCATCTAGAGAGCCTTGGGCTCAGACAGAGGTGACAACAGGTCCCCAGAGGTGAGGTGTGTCAGCTATGGAAAGTGTGGCAGAAAAAAAGCCCATCAGAAGGGACTCTGTCATAGTCTAGCTAGAGCCTTGACACTTTTATCCTCTTCATGAACTGAAATTCAAGTTAATTTAAAGAATAAGTTCAGGGCTCAAGAAACATTTGAAACCACAGTTTCAGGTATCTGTGACCTCCATAAGTTTCCCAGGCAGTCTAGGTGACCCTGTGAGCTCTGTTTCTACTGCTCCCCCAGGATTCTGTGTAAAACTGTGGCCAGAACCAGAAGGCCCTCAGACGTTGTTTGGAGTTCACATGTGCAAATCTGATATGCTGACATTGTCAAGTGCAAAGGGGCTTTTAAGGTATGGTGAATAGTTGTGTTGGTAATGCTGTCCACAACAACAGCAGAACACAAAGCTTTGGTTTCATCAGGATCAACAGAGGTGGCTATTAATAAAGATGGGGTCTGATTTCAAGGAGGTATCACTTCTGTTACCTTCCTGGAGGAAATCTAGGGGCCATTGTGTTCTGGAATTAGGCACCTGTCTCCTAGAGACCCAGCACATGGCCTTCCCAGTCAGAGCACGTCTTTGGGGGAAGGGCTCCTTCAGTATTGATTCGTTAATTCTGAACAATAATGAGAATGCAGCAAAACCCTTCCTCCTCATATCAAATGATCTAAGCTTCCTCGAACTTCTCTATCTCTGCCATCAGTCTGTTGGATAAACACCAAACCCCTCAGTCTGGCTTTCAAGTTCACTTACAAACTTTCTCTCTAACTCTCCTTCAAGCAAACTTTCTCATAGAGCAGTTAGATTTTATCACCACATTCTCGAGCATCTTTTGTTTTGTGTGGTTCTAAGGACCAAATCAAGGGGCTTGCATATGCTAAGCAAACAGTGTAGCACTGAGGTACACCCCTAACTATTGGGATGGTTTTTGTGTTTAGTCGAGTCTCCCTCCAGCCCAGGCTGACCTAGGACTCACTCTGCACTCTGCAGTCCCAGGCTGGCCTCTAAGTCACAGAGATCTTCCTACCTCTGTCTCACAAGTGCTGGGATTAAAGGCATGCTATGCCATGCGGGGCTCTAGCTCTTGGTTTTTTAAAGATAGGAACTCACTCTGTAGCTCTTGCTGGCCTTGAACTGGCAATCATCCTGACCCTGCCTCCTGGGTGCTGAGATTCCAGGTGTGTGTTATCACCATAGCTTTGATTCCCTTCCTTTCTGGGCCTCGCTTGGCACCTCAAACAAGCAATTGCTCCCTTCTTTTTCTCTTTCTCCTTCTTTCCTTCCTTCTTTCCTTCCTTCCTTCTTTTCCCTCTCTTTCTTTTCTTTTGTTTGTATGTGTGTGAGAGGGTGAGTATGTAGGCTATGCATGCTACATGTGGAGGTCAGAGGTCAAGATCAGATGCTGGTCCTCACATTCCACCTTATTTAAAGCTGGCCCATGTGTGAGCTACTGTCATGGTTTGATCCAAGTGTCCCCCACAAACAAATGTGTTCTGAATGATTGATCCCCAGCTGATGGCAGTTTGAGTATTAGAGCCTCTCTGGAGCTGTGTTGTTGGGGGATGGTTTATGGGTGTTATAAGCCAGCTTCCCCTTGCCAGTATTTGGCACACCTTCCTGCCGCTGTTTCCAGTGCTGTGGCAGAGGTGATGTCCACCCCTCTGCTCATGCCATCATTTTCCCTGCCAGGATGGAGTCTCCCCTCGAGTCCGTAAGCCAAATAAACCCATTCCTTTCCAAGAAGCTTTGGTCAGGTTCTTTTTGCTGCAGCAATGACAGAAGTTGCCTACAACAGCTACTGAGCAATTCTCATCTCCCATCCCAGTGCTTGGCTTTCTGTGGGGATCCAAACTCAGGTACCCACAATCACACAGGTAGGTGCCTTATCTACCCCTCCATTTCCCCAGCCCACCCCTCAGATTTTCTGTCCATGGTGCTGGTTGCAAGGAAAGGTGCAAGGAATCAGAGATCCACTACACGGGTCCACTTCACTTAACCCGAACAAGATCCACAGAATGTCATTGGGCCTACGAAGACAGAGAGACAATTACCAAACAACCACAACACTGATGTGGGAATGAGAATGCTCATTATGAGGAGACAGGCTATTATAGGAACACAGTGTCTGGGTCCCCTAGCCAGGGCTCTTTCTCCTGCATCAAAATGTCAAGAAAGCTTAATTGGTCATTAGGAGGTTCACCAGACATTTCAGCAAAAAGGCAAATGGCTTGTCAACTATAATATGGGTTACAGTGAGAACTGGTCACACGCCCTGCTTCTTAGCAGTAACAGGGACTTTAGTGACCAAATGCTCAGGCCCCCGAACTCAGTGTCTTTCCATTGAACATTTCCAGGCCAATGCAGCAAACATTTGCCCTTTTATTTCTCCACTGTCTAAATTCACAAGATTGACTTTTCTCTTCTATGACTCATTAATTTTGCCCTTTCCTTCAAGAAATATTTGTTGACCATCATCACCTAGGTGGGTGCCATGAGCTAGCACTATGAAACTGAGCCACACTCTGGCTCCTTCTACCACCACTGGTTTTACTACACTTGAGTTTTTCTGTAAGTCCAAAAGCCCATATATATTGTTTTGTTTTGTTTTTGTTTTTTCAGGGTAACTTTGGAATGTCTGATATCATCTACCGTCTTGATATCAAGGCATGGATTGTCCTTAAATTTCTTGAATGAAAGTGTTACAGCTTTAGTAATACTTTCAGCCCCTGGAATACAGAGACCAACTTAATATTTATCATGGATCCCTTCTGATATCTTCAGAAAGATGGCGTATATAGCAGGTAAGTTATATGTGCTACTACAGGAAACCACATATTTCTTACACCAGGTAGAGAAGGGCAGGTGATCACACATGGTTTTATTTCAAATCTCTAAACCAGCAGCCCACAGGTTAAATCCAGCCAGCCGACATTTGGTATTTAGCATACATAATATTTTGGTTTCTTAAAAAATTTGAGCTAATGTTTTAAAAACTGAGATCTCCCTCTTTCTCTCTCTCCTCATAATTCAGAGTTTTTCTAGATTTTCAGATTTCTTGAAAAACAGGAAAATCTGCCACCCTTAGCCTCACACCTACAGAGCAAAAGTACTAGCACAAAAGTGTGCTGAGCACTTGGGTCAGCACCCAGTCCCCAACAGGCTGCAGTGCCTGTCATTCTCTATTTTCATCATGCACAGCCTGCCCTACTTACATAACAGCCTGGATTGGAGTCCTCTCTTTTACCCAAACCCATGATATGGGGAAAGGAATGAGGAAATGGCTCCCTGAAGCCACAGCCAAAGAAAAGAACAGTTGTGTGCTGCTCCTGTGTGAGCAGGCATGTGGAGCGGGTCCAGGCTCGCAGGCTATGCCCAGCACCTTGGCCTTCTCTGGAATGTTGGCTCTTCCTGCTGAGGAACCCACTGGGGCTCCAAATGGCTTGTCTCCTCAGATCCAAGCTATTTCAACCTGCCTTCTAGGCCCTTCTCCAGCTACCCTGCACCCCCTCTCAGCAGCTCTGGCTCACTGTTCTGTTCCTGCCAAGAATTCTGCCTGCCTCTCTGTTGCCTCCTCCACTCCATCCTACTCACTCTCCCCTCATGCCACAGACTTCCCCGAGTGAAAATTGATAGGAAGAGAAAAATAGAAAAATAGAGTGCATTTTACATTTCTATTTACACAGTGAATTTTACAGAATTCTCTTCTTTGATCTCAGGCTTTCACACACAAAGACTCTCTCTCTCTCTCTCTCTCTCTCTCTCTCTCTCTGTGTGTGTGTGTTGTGTTGTGTTTCTAGTGGGCAAAGGAACTACATGGAATAGAACAACTATATCTACAATCCTTTTTTAAAGAATTTCTTTTTAAAATAATTTTTATTTATTTGAGAGAATAAAAAAGAGAAAGAAAGAGAGAGTGATAGAGAGAGAGAGAAGAGAGACAGAGAGAATGGGCACACCAGGGTCTCCAGCCACTGCAAATGAACTCCAGATGCATGCACCACTTTGTGCATCTGGCTTTATGTGGGCACTGGGGAATTGAACTCAGGTCCTTTCACTTTACAGGCAAGCAACTTAACCGCTGAGCCATCTCTCCAGCCCTCTACAATCAATTTTGAAGTCAGAAAAGGAAAAGCAGTAAGAATATTGAGCTTGTAACACTTGAGTAGTCATTATGTAAGGGCAGAGTTGCTTCCCCATCAGGAGTGTGTGCACCAGTACTTCCAAATGAGAGGAGCATGTACGCACATAGAAGCATTTGATTTCAGGTTGTAAATTAACTTGCATATTATAGAAACTCAGAAAAATTAAAATATTAAAAAGTAAAGGAAATGGAATAAAACCCAACCATAATCATATCATTCAGAGATAATTTTTTATTGATTTCCCATTTCCGTGCATAATGGATACTATTTTATAGTGCTGAGAATTTCTCTTGAATACTATGATTTATTAGTTTGCTTTTTCTTCTTAAAATTATATTACAGATATATCCCAATGAAGTGAAAAATCTCTTTATTACCATAATTTTAACTGCTCCATTGCATATAGAGTGTAGAATTTCATAGTTAGCAATTTTCTGATGGGGGGCATTTCGATTGATAGCGTTGTTTAACTTTTGTAGGTAAGATGCTAATGAGCATCTTGATGACTAGATTTACATTTGTTCCTATTTCCTTGGAATGGGTTTCTGGGATTGAAAGTACTGGACAAATTCATTTTTAAAATTCATGAGTTTTAGATTTTAAATTGCTTTTGTGAAGGTGATACTGTATGCTTGATTTTCATACCATCTCTCTCTAAAGCACTGGGGCTGGCCATGTTGAGTCACACCTGTCATCTCAGCTCTCAGAAAGCAGAGGCAGGAGGATGGCTGCAAGTTCTAGGCTGACCTGGTCTACATAGAGAGTTCTAGGCTAACTCAGGTTATACAGGGAGACCTTATCTCAAAAAAAATACACCCACAGCTAAAAAAGAAGTGGGCATAAAATTTCAATTGGATATACTTAGTAAAGGTGTCTTATAATATATGAAGGGTTTAATTTTAATTTTATTACATAAATTTTGAATGAGAATAGAAATGAGAATACAGATGGTCCCTGATTTGTGATGGTGTGACTTAACTTTTTCTTTTTTGGGGGGATCATATAAAAGTGATATGCATTCTGCAGAAACTGTACTTGGTACTTGGATCTTTTCCTGGGCTGCTGAGTCACAGAATGACACTCTTCATGACCTGGGCAGCAGTAAGTTGCTCTAGTTCCCAGTCAGCCATTGCTGGTCTGATGTACTGTGTGGCTATATCATGTCTTGTAGGTTAGGTGAACTAAATGGAGTTTGACTAACAGTATTTCTTCTTACCAGGCTTATCTTAAGCAACATCTGTGAACCATATGAGAGGAAAGCCACTGGTTGGAAGTTGCTTACTCCGGCCAGGTCATTGTTAAGCCTATCTAAGGGAAATGACAGGGGGTAACTGCCTGGTTTGTCCACAGTTAGACCCAGGAAGCCCATGCATTCCCACCTCCATCTGTGAGTCCAAGCAAACCAACTATCTGTCTTATGAGCACTGGTAGAGAAGCAGCACACTCTGCTGCTGCCAAGATGGCTCCTGTCCACTGTCCTCATGGCCAGAGGAGGCAGCCCCTGCTGCAGAGTCCCCTGAAGAATGTGTTTGTCACCTCCTTTGTAGCAGTTATGTACTCATTGCTGAGACAAAACATCCTATTTATGAGAGAAAGCAGCTTATAGGAGGGAAGGATTTTTCTCAGCTTCAGTGGGAAGTTCCATCATGGCTGGGAAAGCATGTTGAGAACAGGCAGCCAACTGGGCGCCATGTCTCCACAGCCGCAGGAAACAAGAAGTCTAACTACTAGGCCTGGAGCTGGGATATATTAGCCGAAGCTCACACCCAGCAACCTCCACCTCCAGCATGACTCCACCTCCTGAAAAGTCCTACAACTTTTCCAAATTACCATCATCTAGGGATCAAGGATTCAAATCACATGAGCCTAGGTGGGGCATATTTTATCCAAAGCACAGCATTCTTCTTTCCATTTCATTAGAAATTCTCACAGTCTTCTAACATGGTTGGTTTCTCCTCTCCATATCAAACATCTCTCTCTCTGAAGTGGAAGGGAATAAACCCTCTTCCATGGTATAATATCAGCATAAGAACGGTTCAACCTCTGTCTCTAGATTTTTTTTTTGTTGAGTTATTCACTTTGTTATCATATTTGCACAGTGTCACAAGCCATCCCTCCTTCAACTCATGGAACTGGTTCCAATGGGACCAATCTGGCATCTACCATTGAACTTCCATGCCTAGGAAAATTACCTCCAACCTCAATTGCCCTAGTCCTACATGGAGGCGACATTGCACCATCCTGTGTATGTGCCAGGGGCTGGGGAAAGGGAGGGGCATAGATGGAAAGAGAGGTGTGTAGGGATTTTAAATCTAGACTCAGTGGTCAACCTCAAAGATCTCAGATTTTGATCAGGTTTTGATGCCCACTGTGAATGGCTGATTAAGGTTTATCTTACTCAGACATTCCTAAAATCTCAGCTTGTACAGAACCTGAGACCTTACTGAGTTCTCAGTTATGAACCATTTGACATACAATATATAGTGTGGTTCTGATTTTAAAATTCAACCATTTTCTCCCAAGAAATAGTAAAAATCTCTGTCCTTATCTTTTTTAGGGGAATCAGCCTATTCTCTGTCTTTCACTAATATTCATATTTTCATTCAGAGATCAGCCAGTTTCAAATTGCTCATTTCCATAATCTAAGAAATTTTTGCATTAATTGAAAAAAGAAAAACCTCAGTCTCTATCTCTGAGCTTCAATAGTCTGCATTTGGCAATAAGTGAAAGGCTTTGATATTACCTCCTTTGTTAGCAAAATGATAACTTTAATGCTGAAAAGAATTACACTGTTGTTTGAAAATCATACAATAAAGTTTGAACTGTAATGTCACTTATTTCCTGGCACACAACAGTTTACCTACACTGACTCTGAAAAACATGTGCCCTATGCCTTAGTTTCAGAAACTCTAGGTCCAAAGTGAATGATCCTTGCTATGATATTCTCTTCTACCCCTCTCTATTGTGAAAGAAAGGAAGAAGAAAGAAAGAAAGAAAGAAAGAAAGAAAGAAAGAAAGGTGAGAAAGAAAAAGAGAGAAGAAAGAAAGGAAGGAAGGAAGGAAGAAAGAAAGAAAGCAAGAAAAAAGTGAGAAAGAAGAAAGAAAAGCAAGAAAGAAGAAAAAAGGAAAGAAAGAAAAGAAGGAAGGAAGGAAGGAAAGAAAAAGAAAACCCATCATTAAGTAATGCATACAGGTCTCTTTCTTGCTAATGTAAAGAGTTTACTTTGTCAGATGTGACAGTTACCTTCTCATTACTGGGACAAAACCACCAACCAGAAGCAGCCTATGAAAGGAAATGGTTTTGCCTTTCAGTTTCTGGGAGAAGTCTAATCATGGTGGGGAAGGCATAGCAAGAGTAGGAAGCTGACTCACATCTTCATATACCAGCAGGGGGTAACAGAGAGAGTGGGCTAGCTTGGCTGCACTATAAGATCCCAAGACTCACCCCCAGTGAAATAACCTCTCCAGCAAGGCTCACCCACCCATATGCTCCACAGGCTGGGGATCAAACGCAAGGCCTCACTTGTAAACACTTGACTCAGTGTTGTCAGTCATGGGAAGTGAGAAGCTTCAGTCTGGTGGGAATCCCAACTTCTTGATCTGCTAACATGATTGTATCACCCATCCTTTTGTATGTCAGAAGACAAGACTTGACAGACTTTTGATAGTAATGTTATTTTAGCCAAGTTCCTCTCTGCCATCAACTGAGGCAGTGTATAGAGGTCAGCTTGTTATAACCTCCTACTTTCTAATCACCACAATCCATATTAAGAAATACTTCCAACATTATATTTTATGAGACATGGCTCAGTTTTATTTTAAAGGCTAATATTTTTAGATAGTTTAAATCACGACACTCAGACAAATATCAAATGAACAAATGTCAAAGATTTTATTTAACTCATTAATTAATGAGAAAGTCAGTGAGATGTTCTAACGGGTTGAAACGAGAATTCAAAGCAAGCCCATAAATAAGCAATGGGGAAAGCTGACATGAATGAACAGAGAACTGCTGCATAGCCACGGGGCAATATTCAATTGCATTGCAGTTTGTTTTTCTCCTTATGGGTAAAACGCTCTTTCATTATGATCAGCTTTCTAGAACTGACAGAGTTGTAAAGTAGCTCAAGGACAATGAAAGGTGGACATGACCCTAGACAGGCTGCTCATTGGACACTCCCACATTGCTAATAGTGTGTCCCTGTCCTCACTACAAGATTCTCTCTGATGTAGCTAGGTGTCATTGATCAATGTTGGTATATAGTACTATCATGCTGGGGATGACTGTGACCACCAGGCTAGCACAGAAAGAGAAAAGATTTATGAAGGAATGTTTAGTAAAGAGAATGCACTACCAGTAAGAGAGAAAGATGCAGCAGGCAAGATCTGAAAGATGGGGGAGATGCCAGAGAGAATTGTTCCCCTTACAGTGAAGAGGTATCTTCTCTAACAGTTAAGTGATGTCACCTGGTCTAATGTGCCATTTGGGTGGGGTCCGGATGTGGATAGATAACTTCATATCTCACTCTATTTAAACTTTTCTTTTACAAGGTAGGGTCTTGCTCTAGCCCAGGCTGATATGGAATTCACAATGTAGTCTCAGGTTGGCCTCGAACTCATGGCGATCCTCCTACCTCTGTCTCCACTGATGGGACTAAAGGTGTGTGCCACCACGCCTGGCTTTATGTATAAATATAAACTCTATAACATGATCATGATACCCTCCTTCCACCCTCTCCTCATAAACCCCCCCCCCTCCACTGAATTCCTCCTCACTATTTTATTAAGTAATAAATTTTATAACTCCAGTTATATTTTTCAAGATTGGTCATTTGGGGTAAAGTCATTAAGCTTGAAATACTATATCACAAGTCACTGCGGTCACCTTTTAAGGATTAAAGGTTTGATGAAAGTAAGTGAATTTCTGCTTCCATTTTTATTTATTGATTGATTTTTGGTCGCTAGAAGAAGTACTTCATGGAGAAGGTGCTCCATGCCAAAATTGAGTACCACACCCTTTACACCATAAATCTTTTAGGGCTTGAGAAGTTGGGGAGAAGAAGAAATAGAAGCGGTTGCCTTCCTGGCTAAGTGCCCTCAGTGACAGTGAAATACTTGATCTGTCGATGACTCCAAGCTCACAGAGGAAGTGCCTGGAGCTCCATGGAGTGAGCTTTGAAGTCGGGGGTCTGTGACAGACAGAGCCACAGGGCCACAAAGGTAACTAGATTCACAGGATTTTTCTTGGTGGGTTCAGTGATGGAATCTAGGGCCTTGTAATACTATAGATTCAGCTTTCTTTCACATTTCTCATTGCTTAAACAATTTGAATATTGAAATCATCAATGTCAGTGTTGGTTTTACTGGGATTAATTCTCCATCTGGTTTTAACCACGGCATTGAAAGATTCCTCAAATGAACCCACAAACCCTCAGCTCAAACTATCACTGCACAAGTGTGTACAGCACAGCCCAGGGCACCAAGTGGCCTCTGGGAATATTCAAGTCAAACCATTTTTCTGATACCTGACTTTAAAACATACTACAAAGCCATAGTAACTAAAACAGCATAGTATTGATAGAAAAACAGACAGTCTGACCAGTAGAATAGAATTGAAGACCCAGCCTTTAATTCAACTAACTTCAGCTACTTAGTCTTCAACAAGGGTGCCAATAATGTATGCTGGGCTAAAGATAGCATCTTCAACAAATGGTGCTGGACAAATTGGATAAACACGTGTAAAAAAATGAAAATAGAACCACTCCTTTCACCATGCACAAAGATCAACTCCAAATGGATGAGAGACATCAATATTAACCATACAACCCTAAACACCCTGGAAGAAAAAATAGGAGGAACCCTACATGAGATAGGAGTAGGGAACAACTTCCTGAGTAAATCTCCAGTAGCCCAGGAAGTGTAACAGTCACTTAACCAATGGGACCTGATCAGGCTCAAAAGCTTCTGTACAGACAAAAACATCGTTCTCAGAGTCAATAGACCTCCTTCAAACTGGGAGATGATTTTTGCCAGCTACAACTCAGACAGAGGCCTAATTTCCAGAACCTACAGAGAACTCAAAAAAAAATAATAATAACAAAAACCTAAACTGCTCCCTCACAAAACAGGGCACTGATCTCAACAGAGAATTCACAGAGGAGGAAACACAAATGGCCTTGACTCATCTAAGAAAATGCTCAGCATCCTTAAGGATCAGGGAAATACAAATCAAAACCACAATGAGATACCATCTTACCCCTGTCAGAATGGCAATCATAAAGAAAACCAACAACAATCGTTGCTGGTGAGGATGCAGGGGGGAAAAAGGAACCCTCATTCACTGCTGGTGGGATTGCAAACTTGTTCAACCATTATGGAAAGCAGTGTGGAGACTCCTAGACAGAATGTACATAGAATTACCAATGGACCCAGCTATCCCTCTACTAGGCATCTACCCGAAAGATGTCACATCTCGATGCAGAAAATTTTGTACAACTATATTTATAGCAGCTCAATTCATAATAGCCAAGAATTGGAATCAACTCAAATGCCCATCCATGGAGGAATGTACAGCGAAACTGTGGTATATTTACATGATGGAATTTTACTCAGCTGAAAGGAAAAATGACATATTAAAATTTAGGAAAAAATGGTCTGACTTCCAGCAGATCTTACTAAGCGAACACTCAAAAGAACATATTCTCCCTCATATGCGGTCCTTAACCAAAATAACCGTTTTCTCTATGCAGACTAGTAGAAAGAAGTGAGAGGTTATGAATGAGGTATAAGGGAAGGGGGGAGGGGGAATGGCTTAAGCATGAGGCTAAACCAAATTAGGTTCAAAAACATAAAATCCTCACGAGCATACTGTAACCTACAGAGCAAGTAGTGGGCGTCAACTGGCAAGAGGGGCCATGAGTAGTAGGGGAGAAGGTCTAAACCTGTGAATAACTGAGCAGTCTGAAAACCCCAGGTCCTGTCCACTGGTTCCTTCCCTCACTGAGCTGTTGACCAAAGTGACCCATGAGGTTCCAAAAACTAGACAGAATTCTGTCAAAGCTCTTTAACGCCCTCCTCAGACCTGAGGCAAAACCCAGTTGCTGAAGAAACCACAGAATGCCATCGATCAGCATCAAGAGACTCTTCGAGGTCCGGAATGGTAACAAGCCCCCAGATGCCAGTTAGTACAGTGCTGGAAGGCACTGCTCAGGCTGCCAGGAGAAGCTGATCAATGACAGCTGGAGTAAACAGAGACCACTGGCATGAAACACAGTCTGCGGCCATGAGTAGACTGACCACACCTCCTACTGGGAGAGAACAGTGAACCAAGAAAGGAGTACTTGTGCAATGGAGGAGCCTGGGCCTGGAGGAGACAATCAACAGCTATTAAATTCGGCCAAATATTTCACTCAGTGAGGGGGAGCTCTTGATTGGAAATGGGGATTCAGGCCTAAGGCACTGGATTCTGTACTCTTGGGCTCACAAGAAAAGATGCATTATGGGAGCGATTGACTGGGAGGTTACAAAAAATAGAATCTAGGTAATCCAGAATTGTGTGTATTTGTTAACCTGTACTGATCTCACTCTCTGATGGAGATTGAGTTTGTTTGTATTTTTCAGGATACAGTGAGAGAGCTGTGGCCCATCTAATTCTACCATCCAACCATAGGCAGATAGCTGAGATCCTGGCAAGAGATAGGCCACCACAGTCATATCGTGGAGGATCCATATGGAACCCCACAAAGAATGACAGGACAAACAAGGGACAAACAGCCACAGCCATTCAATCAACACAGGATAAGCCAGGGTGACATAAACCAACAACACAAAGACCCCTAAGCTCACAACATTAAAGCAGCCTTAATACCCACCCACCATGACTCAGGGAACTGAGTGGAAGAGGGGGCAGAAAGATTGTGAGAGCCGTGGTCGGGGAGACTATCCAGAGGCATGGCACCCCTCAGTAACAACACACTTAGGCCAGGAGAACCGGGCTGACTCCTAGGCTATCCATGATCCCCTGCCCCAAGGACTGATCCAGATGGCCCACGGAGGAGGATATCCAGCTGATTGGGGATGGGGGGGACATTGGGGAATTGGGGATAACAACTCATTGTTTGCCCACTAAATAATGAAACTCATTATGGACAATAAAAAAAAATTTCTGGTCACAAGCAGCCAATCAGGCCTCAAGAGAGTCCCAGCCCTCAAGGAGAGAAGGAAGTGTCCTCACAAAGTATGCCAGTTTGTGACAAGTGATTAGTAATAGTTTCCTCTAAGTCATTGTGACTCAAACTTTAATGAAACAAAACACCTTCCCCTGTCTATTTTGCCTGAAGGAGCGCTCTGTGTATCTAAGAAAGTACTTGGGGAAAAGAAAGGTCTTCTATCATTCTGAGACCTAGAAATCTACTTTCCCAGGAAGACACAGGCCTCACAGAGCAGTTGAGCCGGGGCCAGCATCGAAATATTGGACGGCTTCCCAGTAACTTGTGAGTCAGGTCATTATTGTGCAGTTTCATCATTTTCTTTGAAGGGAATTCCCAGGATTGCTCAGGTTCATATGCTATGCAAAAAAGCATTCCAAAATAACAAATGCAGCCACTGTGATTTGGGACTTGCCACCCCTCTCTTTCCCACTAATTCACTAATATAAGTATGCATGTAATATAATTAGAGTATAGGCTGTGCATTTGAATGTTGTATGCTGCGTGCATTCTCAAGTCTATCTGTGGGAGCCAGAGTCACGTGACGATGGACATATTGTCCCTCGGCTCTGCGTCAGTTCACTCATCTGTGAGCTTAGAGAAGGGAGACCAGATGGTCTTTCAACTCCCTCTGACTCCACACATACACTCTTCCCTTCAAACTAAGTCTGAGTTTAAAACAGGTTGCCTGGCCAACCTCAAGGAGGAGGATGGTATTGTACTTAGTCCAGTTACTTAATAAAAATTAAACATTACTTACATGATTAGTTATTGAACGCATTTCTCTCTTGCTGGACATTAACCCTCACAAAGATGTCAGCCATCACCATCTCCCCAGCACCGACCACAGAGCCTGGCACACAGGACACACTAAGTAAACCTAGGCTGAACAAAATCTGCTCAGTGAAGGCAGAGAGGAAGCCTGGTGTGGGCAGGACTGTGTCAACATCCAGAACTACTTTGCCTTCAAAGCTTTTAGGTAATGACGATCCCAGCCCACGCCTCTCTGGGGGTTCAGATCTGCCATAATCCGGCCCTAAAACATCCTAGCTGTGACTTCATACTTAGGCATGGACACCAGTCATACATGAGCCCTGCAGTTCTACGCTTGCCTGGGTCCTACCCACAGAAGTTTGGGGTGTCTCAGGCATGTCTGTGCCGAGAGAGCTCTGAGCATGTCTGAGATGATCCTTGTAGCTGGGTGGAACTCAGTAGAGGAGCACTCACCAAGCACGAGCAGGGTCATTGAGTTTAAGCTAAGTCCCAGCACCAACCAAAAAACCCAAACCCAAACCAAACAGAAAAACAACCCAAGACACTCCTGACACCCCTCCGTCCCAGCCAGACCTGTCAGATCAGCTTCTTCATGATTTGCTCCCAGCATTCCACACTCAACCCCCAGAACTGTGTACTTTTCTGGGGTCTCCCGCCTGGCCAATTAACCTCTGAGATTAGAGATCAGCCTTTGTTTGGAGTGGAATGGCTCTAGAATTTTCCTGCCAATTCTGGTGCAATTTCATCAAGGACACCCAGCTAAAAAGACAATGGGGCCTCGTACTCCTCCACCTCCACCTACCTAGCCATGCCTGGTGTGAAGTTTTTCCCAGCAGAAGGGAAAGGAACCTATGGGGCATTTGCATAGTGCAAATCATGACTCAGGGGTGTCACTTTTAATGCTTCACATAAAGGCAGCCCTGACAGAAGCATTCTTTTAAACCTTCCTTTCTTTCTCCCTCCCTCCTTTCCTTCCTTCCTTCCTTCCTTCCTTCCTCCCTCCC
Organism: Zapus hudsonius; assembly: GCA_004024765.1. Classification (NCBI taxonomy): domain Eukaryota; kingdom Metazoa; phylum Chordata; class Mammalia; order Rodentia; family Dipodidae; genus Zapus; species Zapus hudsonius. The sequence goes on from PVHP010000182.1 coordinate 75,690, forward strand.
TCCCACCCTCTCTCCCTTCCTTCCTTCCTTCCTTCCTTCCTTCCTTCCTTCCTTCCTTCCTTCCTTCCTTCCTTCCTTCCTTCCTCCACCCCTCCCTCCCTTTCTTCCTTCCTTCCCTCTGAGAGGCCATAAAAGGCAAACAGGTGACATTCTGATGCCATGGCCTCAGAAATTTAGGGGAAACAGCTGCAGGCCAGGGGTTATCTGACCGGAGGGAGGAAGCCTAAAGTTCAGGCCCTCTGGTAGTCTTATCAAGAGTATGCAGACCTATGGCCCAAAGTAAGTAGATGAGGCAATAAGGAACCAATCACCTTAAAGCACATCAACCTCATGAATTAGCCAATCACCCTTGCATAGTTTGCTCCCGCCACTGGCTGCATCAATCATCTTAAAAGAATGCCTTATGATTTTCCCGCTGTGTAATATGATTTGCTGTGATATGCTGGGATGTAATCTCCCGCTCTGTGGTTTTATGCTTTAAAGGGAGCCTGCAAGCTCCGCTCAGGTCGTCTTCTTGCTCGAGAGTATCCCTCCATGCTGATTTGCTGTCTCGAGAAGTAAATACTCTTGCTTTTGCATATGGGTGGTGGTCTCATTGGGATATTTTGTGGACCCAACCATTCCTTCCTTCCTTCCTTCCTTCCTTCCTTCCTTCCTTCCTTCCTTCCTTCCTTCCTTCCTTCCTTCCTTCCTTCCTCCCTCTTTGTCTCCCTCCCTCCCTCTCTAAGAGAATTTCCTTTCTTCATTCATTCCTTTCTTCCGTCTCTCTCTTCCCTCTCCCCTTCTCTGAGACAAAGTCTCAGTATGTAGACCAGGGACATCTGGGACTTGCTGGTCTCCAACTTGTGGTCTTCCTGCTGGGATTACAGATGTATGACACCATGTGTGGTTCATTTTGGGTTTCTTTCTCATTTTTCCTCCTCCTCCTTTCCTCTCTCTCTGTCCTGTGAGTAATCAGCTTGGGCTATCCCTCAGAGAGGAGACGTGCTTCTTCCTCCAGAATCAACTCAGGGGAGGGGAGAAGCTGGAAAAGGTCAGAAGAGACTTTCCAGTTCTCTGCATCTTAACCCAGCCCTGTGTTCCCTGCAGATGGGGGGAAGAGCCAAATCTCATATAGGAATATGGGTCCACTCAGCAGCACACAGACAAAGATATTTTACCTGTCACAATGTTATACTTTAGTCACAGTTTCAAGCTTAAAAACATCCTTAATGATCTGCACAGTATTTTGTTTCACTCATGATTGCGATCTCCACCAGAGAGCTCTGAGAATGACATGCCGTATAGAACTTGGAAACATAAAAGTTAGAGGTCACTCTGCAGTGTGACCGAGTGGGGGTCAGCGGCAGCAACAGACTTCGGCTCTTCTTGGGCAGGATTATGTTTTGTCTATAGGGCATATTTGTTTCTTGGGACTAAATTGTCTGATTAATGTGATTTTCCCCCCTATAAACACTGTTCATAAATTATGATCAAAGGTGGTGTGGACAGAAAACATATGTCAATGATTTGCTGGATCTTTCCTGAATCTTCAAATGTCTAGCAATTTACACACATTATGAAAAAGGGAGGAAAATCAACAAAATGTGTTACGTTTATAAATTGCAAAATGGAAGGTTTGTGATTATAACAAGTATCTGAAGGTCACTTTTTTACAAAAACAAAAAAGCACAAAACATACAAAGTGCTTAAAATCTGCAGGGAACAGAGGACATTGTTAGATTTTAAGTGTGTGTGTGTGTGTGTGTGTGTGTGTGTGTGTGTGTGTGTGTGTGTGTGCTAATTCTGCAAAGAGGGAGGTAGGACAAGAGATGGTACAAACCCTTTCTCTTTTTAATAATGACAAACAGAAATGGAAATTATTTGGTCTGGGAAGCCTCACTGAATGTTCTGGAAGGCCTTTGTATATTGCCAGTGATTTGCATACCGCTGGGCCAACCAGGTCCCTGCCCTGCATTCCCCAGGCCTTTCTTCTAGCTCCTGCTCAGCTCTCCTTCCACTAGGAATATGGCACTAATTAAGCTCGCAGGAAACACGGAGAACAAAAGACGCAGGGGCAGTGCTCAAAGTCACCTCTTCCTTTGAACTTCATAAAGATCTGGGGACAGATCTGCTCTGTCAGCTTCTTGAGAGAAGAAGCTGACTTTGTTTTCTCTCCTCTTGGAAAGGAAACCCATTCCAGGGATTATGAATGTTACCCTGTCTCAGTTTGAAGTTTAAATCTTTTCAAGCATGTAGTTATTAAGATGCCAAGTTGCCTCACTTAATTACAACCTTTATTATAGTATTGAATACGTTAAACGCACTATTTATCACACCTGAAGAGATATGCAGTTCTGCTTTAATGGACCACTCTCAGTGGGCTATCTATTGATTATCTCCTCGACTGAATTAATTCCTAGTAATCGTCTAGTGAGCAGTCATTAAAGAGGCTCTTCTGAGTATATAGGGCTGGCCTCAAAGGTATGGGATGGAGCTCTCAGACAGCTTTGGGGACTCCCTTGGTGCAATTCAAACCCATGTCATTAGGGATGGAGGGGTCCATAGACAGTGAAGGTCTCAGCCAACTTGAGTGTCCAATACAGGCAGGCTTTCATCAGTGGGGGTCCCCAGTCAGAGCAGGACAAAGCCATTCCTTCAAGAGCCTTTTCTAACTAAGCCTGCTGACTCTTGCTTCTCACTAAAGACCCGAAAATGGAAATGGAAAGTCAGGCCCTCGAAGGAGGCTGGTGTTTTTGGAGTTTCCAACATGGGATGGTGCTACGTGACATGTGTGGTCTCATTTCATTGACTTTAACCCAATCATTGAATGTGTTTCTCATTCAAGAAACAGACTTCGAAGGACTTATTATTGGTTCTGACTTTGGACGAAGTTCCCTGGGGTTCAGAGAGGTTGCTATCTAAGCAAATAACAGCTGGTAGGTGGTAGTTCTGTTCAGTTTCAAGGAGGAGACTGTTTTAATGAAATGCCATGCTAAGGAGAAAGACAGGAAGGTCAATGCCACAGCTGTTACTTTGCCTTTCCCTGGTGGAAGATAGATACCCCCAGAGACTGAGCAACTCCCCAGGGACCTCTATTCTCTTGAGCTTTTATAAATCCCATTCAGAAGTCACTTTATAGCACCCAGCAGAGCCCTACCTATCACAGGAAGCTCAGCCTTTTACAAATGAACTGTCTCTTCTAATTTAATTCCACTGCAACGCCCATCGGCTACTAAAGTCGTGTATTTGCAAAGTTGAATCATGAGATATCGGGCTGGCTGCTTCTTTCCACACTTCCCTTTCTTGCTCAGGACCACACCCAGGAAGATAACTTCTGCTCCCTTCTTTCAGTTCCTCTTCCTGAACCCAGGCAAAGGGTGTGGAATGGAGCTGTGCTCAGACATCAGGTGTCCCATCTGGATATTGAGAGACTTCTAGCAAGTTAGGGTGTCAAGATCATCCAAGGGGCCATGGAGCCCTTTGCAGTCTTTAGCAGACTTAGCTTTGAGCAGCCTGAAGAGCCCCTCGCTCTGTGTTGTCTTTCTCTGTGTGGATCTTACAGTGGCAACAATGATGCTAATTTATAAAAACAAACAAAAACAAGCAAACATGTATTAAACTTTTTTTTTCCACATATGTATCTGTGTGTGTAGGCTAGAGGTCAATGTTAGATGTGTCCTCGCTTGTTCTCACTCTCCAGATTGCTTGTTGAGCTGGGTTCCCTGAGCCTGGAGCTCACCCATCTATCTAGAATAGCTAGCCAGCCAGCCTGAGAGCTCCTGCTGCCCCTGGCCCTGGCCCTGGCCCGGCCCCTGGTCCTGGCCCTACCTCTGCCTCTGCCTCCCCAGCCCCAGGATAACAGTACACACCCTGACTCCTGGTGTTTCCGTGGTTGCTGGGGATCTGAACTCAGTCCCCCCACCCCTATGCTTGCTCAGCAAGTACTTTACTAACTGAACCATCTACCCAGCCCTTTATTAAACATTTATGAAGAACCAAGCACTGTGCTTTTATTTCATTTAATTCTGACAGCAACCTGAGTTAACCATGGTCATCTCCTTACTAATGAGAGCCTGTGGTTGTCAGCCATCACTGCATATTAAAATCACCCAAAGGTGGTGTTTTTTTTTTTAATGTAGAGATTTACTTGTCCAGGGGTAGCTCCCAGTGAATACTAGCCAGAGAAGGACACACTGACCCCTCACTCCATTCCCATAGAGCCTGATTTGGTCTGTCTGGGATGATGTCCAGGTGTCGGGACTTCTTAAGTCTCTCCAGGTGAGTTAAAGGAACAGTCAACGTTGAACACCGCTGCACTGGTTGAAGAGTGAGTGTGCCCAGTCTGCAGGAGTCAGCAATGAAGCTGGCTGATGAGCCGCTGGCCGTGATTTGTGCACTGCCGACTGTCAGTCCAACACCAGTGGGGAGCCGTTCATTATTTATACCTTCAGAGCAGTGCATTTTGGTAGCATTTTAAACCCTTCTTTTCTATTTGTAGAAAGAGAACCACTCTCCTCCACGAGAAGCATTTTAGGCCCCTGGAGGCTGGTGGGAGTATTTTGGAGATTAGCAGGGACCAGAGCCTTGCTGTTTCGTCTCCATGACTGCATTTATGCCCGACACCAAGGTCATAAATCTTAAGGGTGTCCTGGGGCTGTGAGGACCAGAGCACAGACTGTGCGTGCTGGAACCCAGGGCAGAGTGATTTCCTGTCTCCTGCACATCTCATCCTCATTTGCATAGTTGCTCTCATTTTGTGGCTTAATCCTCACTTGAAGAGAAAAAAAATCTAATAGAGTTAAAAAATTAAAGTAAAAACCATCTCATCTCAGTGTGTTAACTTTTTTAAGCTTCTCGTGCTTAAAACTGGATCTCCACTAATCCCTGTTATTCCAGATTTGTGCCCGTCACTTGTCATCATGACTCTACCTGGGGTTTCCCCCTGCTCTTCTCATTCCCAAGCTCGAGTTTCCAAGCCGGGCTTCTGAGCAGTCTTCCTGGGACAGGGAGCCAGTCCCTGGGATTTCCTGGAGGACTCACACCTTCCATGCTTAGCTGTCATTTCCAGCCCCAAGCTTGGCCTGTGGTTCTCATCATCATGCATTTCTGGGTGCTCAGGGAGTCCCCTGTATGAGAGAGAGAGAGAGAGAGAGAGAGAGAGAGAGAGAGAGAGAGAGAGAGAGAGAGAGAGAGAGAGAGAGAGAGAGCGCATCAGGGCCACCACCTTGTGGGTCTGGTTTATATGGGTCCTGGGGAATTGAACCCCGGGGCCTTAGGCACTAGAGGCAAGTGCCTTAACCGCTGAGCCATCTCTCCAGCCCTCTAAGATTGTTTTGTTTAACCTCCCCGAGTCTCTCCTCCATGGGGAGGAAGTAAGCACAGGTTATGAGTGTCCTTTGAGCCACAGCTGAACACTGCTACAGAGATTTTTAATGGAAATCATTCTCTTTTCACAACCTTCCCTCTGGGACCCAGAAAGAAGTAAGGGGACATTGGATCTGAGAACGAGTGAGCCCTGTGCATGTTGCTATTGGAGGTTTCCATCCCTAGCCGATGCCTGATGTCACCCAGCTGCTTAATCTTACTTCCTTTTCCTTAGTAAAAATGAAGCAAAAGATCTAGGAAATGACTCAGTTCTTCAAGTAAACAGGTGCCTAATCCCTGTGCACCCCTGGGTGCCAGGCCCAGGGACACTATAGCAGAGGCACACCCAGTGCCAAACCCCAGTCGTGCCCTTGGAATTTTCCTTGTGCTGAAAAGGGTCTGCCAGGGCACTGTGTCCCCCGAGGCTACATTTCTGTAACTCCAGAAACACTGATAAAGCAGACTGGAAGAAAACCCTTGATCAAAAAGACTGGGTAAGGCCACTGTCTCCTGGAGCCACTTAGGAGCCCAACCGTGGCTCTGCCCACTCTCCCATCCCACCAGTCAGCCAATCCTGAGGGTTCAGCCCTCAGAGCACCACCAGGGGCTGAGCACATCTCAGCACCTCCACTCCTTCCACCCTGGTCCAAGACACCATCATCTCTCCCAACGACTGGCATTTGTTTGACTACTTTTTGATCAGAGTTAAGTCAGATCGTGACTGCTGTTTAGCACCCACCCGCCACTGACTTGTCAACCCAGCTGCAGTAAAGTCATAGCTGCACACTCCCCACTCCTCCACACGACTTTGTCTAGCTAATTCTCCTTTAGCCACAGGGCATATGAACTTGCCTTCTGCCAACAGTGTTCTTCCCTGAACTACAAACTCTAGTCAAATAATTGCTGGATTGTTCTGCATTGAATTCTAAATCCGCAAAGTTCACCTTAAGTCTTTTTTTCTCATCCATCAGTTAAAACTATATATAAGATCAATAGGGAGAAAACCCAGACGAGATCTTCACAGGCAAACTCCTACCTCCTCCCTTCCTTTCTTTTTATTAAATACTTTATTTATTTGAGAGAGGGGGGGGCAGGGAGAGAGAATATGGGTGCACCAGGGCCTCCAAGCCACTACAAATGAACTCCAGACACATGTGCCCTCTTGTGCATCTGGCTGTATATGTGCACTGGGGAATCGAACTCTGGTCCTTCTGCATTGTAGGCAAATGCCTTAATCGCTAAGCCATCTCTTCAGCCCACTACCTTTGTTAAAACAGATTTATATTTGGCCCCAGGTAGGTGATGAATTGTATAGGACATGGAAGAAATTTGTGCACTTTCTAATGAGAATGTCTCAAAGGAATACCCAGATGAACCCAGGGCAAAGTCTGACAACCATTTATGACCACGAAGAACCAACTGAAGTGAGGATTTACTTTGAAAAATGAGGATTAGCAATGAAAATGTCAAGTAAACTCTGACGGTCTGTAACCGAAGTTGATGGATTCATCTTTTTACAAAGCTTTTAGCATGCAAAACGGGCTCAGATCTTTCACCAGGATGGAAACCCATTTCAGGCTGTGACTGGAAGCAAGATCCCAGAAAAGAACTGGACTGCTTTTTAAATTATGGTTTCAGATGTCTTTAAATTATCCTCGGAACTAGAGTGGGCCAGCCTGACCACTTGAATGTATTCATTTTCTAGTGAGAACATTTCACAGATTAGCTTCGACATGGAGATACGAGAGACATATGCATATGGAATCATGTGTCTCCGTCTCTCTTTGCTGTCAGTCTGCGTGGTACGTGGTTTAGGGGGGATTAAGCAAGAAGACATTTAGATGCTGGCTCAGTATGAGCTTCCATTACAGACTACAGGTTAAGGCAGGGTTTACAACTCAAAGGCTCATGAACCCATCCTATTTCGAACTCATTAGCTGAGTATCTCTGCATACTTCTGTAATTACTTAGACTCCCTCAAAGTCTTCGTTTTAACAACCTTCCAAATTTGATGCCAGAATTTAAACCCAACGTGGCTTACTTTTGTGAACCAGCTGATTTGAAAAAATAAAACAGCTCTACATTATCATAGCCTGAGGCCATCGATAAACAGGACCCTCACTTACCTTCACATAAGCATGCCCTACAGCTAAGTATGTATTTAATGACTCTTTAAAAACCTGTGTATTCAAGAGAAAGAAAATATGATAAGTGTCCACATTTGCTTCATGCCCTCGCCTGCAAGCAGGACATTCTTTGATCCAGCAGTCGGGCTGCCTGCAGCGATTTCTTCGAGAAGGAAGACATACTGTCCTCTTTAGAGTAAACTGTCAAATGAAAGGGCCAGCTGCTCATCTCCGGCAGAGCTGAGAAAGAAGAAATTTAAATTGTAGTTATTTTTCTATTTGCGTTGATCTCTCGCTCCTTCTTTTGTTCTTTATTTTTCTTTTCCAAAAGGGGGTGAAAATTGAAAAAGCTTGAAGTAAACTGAAAAAAAAATCAAAGGTACTAAAAGTATGAACCTTGAAAGGAGGGTTGACATGTAGATGATTTCTAAGTCCCCCTCTGTATATCTGCTTGCTTGCTGTCAATTAGCATTATCACTTCCGTCACCTACCATGTGCTACCAAAGTGAGTCACTGAAGATGTTCTAGAAAAGAAGACAAGATTTCTCTTCCAAGGGACTCAGTATGATGTGGGGACATACATTTAGTCAGCCAACACTTCATCATGGAAAATCACCAAAGACGAATACAACTAAAACTCAGACGCATTCTAGTAGCTCAAATAGTATCGCATAGGAAGAGGTGAGGTGACAGCTTCTTTTCTTTTGGACAGAAGACCATTGCATTGACTTTGTTGTGGATGTATTAATTAGAGTGTGGAGAGATTGTAGGAAAGGGGGCAGTTAGGAGGCAATTCAATTAATTTAGGTGACAATAAGTGTGGTGTGGTTTGAATGTAAAATGTCCCCCCCCCCCATACGCTTATATGTTTGAAGACTTGGTTCCCAGCTAGTGGCATTGTTTGGAAAGATTGTAGAGTCTCTACTCGGGGAACTGGAAGGTGTGAGTTACTGGTGGGTGGGACTTGAGGTGGGTCTTTTACAGTCCAGCCTGGATTTCTGTTGTCTTTCTTTACTTTCTGACTTTGAAGACAATGTGGCCAGTTCATGCCCCCTGTTGCAGTCAACTTTCTAGTTGCTGCTCAGAAAGAACAGCAAAAGTGGCTTGTGGAGAAATGGGTTTATTAGGCTTATAGACTCGAGAGGAGACTCCATCCTGGCAGGGAAAACGATGGCATGAGCAGAGGGGTGGACATCACCTCCGCCACAGCACTCTAAACAGCAGCAGGAAGGTGTGCCAAGACTGGCAAGGGGAAGCTGGCTTATAACCCCCATAAGCCCACCCCCAGCAACACTGCTCTAGTGAGGTTGTAAAACCCAAACTTCCATCAGCTGAGGATCGATCACTGAGAACACATTCTTTTGTTTGTGGGGGACACCTGCATCAAACCATGACACCCCCTCCCCCATGAAGTTTTCCCTCCAAATTGAAAGACGAATTGACCCCTTCCATAAGTCTCCTCTGGTCTGGTATTTGTTCACAGCAGTGAGAAAGTAACTGATACATTCAGGGCCCATAGAACATGAGAAGAAGAGGAAATCAGTGCAACAGCCCCTGGTGATGAACAGGAGGTGAGGAGGAGTTAAAGGTGACTTTTAGTTACGTGACATGGAGGACAGCAACTGGGAGGGCTGCAAGAAGATCAACTGTGATGCAATTTAATGATTCTAAGAAATGGCAAGGGTCTCAGATTTTCAATTTATTCTTCATTCTTCTGTTCATTCATACATGCGTACATGTTGAGCAGCTGTTATATGATAAATGTCAATCACTCCCTTAGTGGTTAGTTAGCATGGGTGCATTTTTTCCCCTTTTTGTTTTGCCAAAAACATTGAGATAGAAATTTATGCAATATAGATTCCAAATAACTTGGCCATTAATTAACTTCATTGCTATTCTTTTGTGAATGACACAAAGCTCAATAAAAGCTGCAGAGAGCCATGGTGAGTCAGGTCCCAGATACCTGAATAATTTGCACAGACTTGAGAATGAAAATATAAGAAGGGAGAGAGAAAGGAAATTATAAAAGCTGAGGACTTTCTTTGTGTCTGTGTTGGAAGACAGGTTCCTTCCTCCACTCTCACTTCAGACAAATGCCCTTTGCCAATGTGAATCCGTGATCTGCCCAGTCCACCAATACCCTTCTCTCCTGCACACGTCCAAGAATCCCTTGTGTGGACATCAAGTGTGACAAGAGAGACAGAAGCTGTAAGCAGAGCTCTCTATTCATTCTCTGGTATGCAGCTTCCCATCATGGGAAGCCAGACACATATAAGTTGCAAGTTGAATGATAAGGGGAATTTTATTTTTATAGGATTTTATGCATCCTTCAATAGAAATTGAGGTGCTTTTATGCATTTTATTTCACAACTTGTTTGAATTTTTATTGGAGTCTGCTTCCTGATTAAGTTTAGTTGACTATGCAGCCTACTTCCCCTGCATTCATTTGCATCCAAGGTGATCCCACACATTCTTTATGAAATTGCTTTAGTACCTTCTGAAGCCTATATGGAAGGGGTTACAGTTTTTATCTTCCTAGTGACTTAAATGTCTTTGTTTTCCTTTAAATTTATGTATGAAGTCAAGTTCTCCAAAAATGATACATAAATTGCTAAAAAATGCATGAAAGGATCTTCAACATCATTGATCCTTAGGAAAATGTAAATCAAACTCACAATGAGATCTCCATTCGTAACTATTCCAGAGGGCAGGTAAAGTCCATCAATCAGGGCAGGGAAAGCAAGTAAGGAACAGGAAACGAGCATCACATTGTCGCATCCACAGAGAGGAGAGAGAAAACAGCAAGCTGAGCCAGGTAGTTCCAGGGAGGCACTTCCTCCAGCAAGGGTCCACCTGCTGAAGGTCCCACCACCTTCCCAAATAGTGCTGCTTTGCTGGGGACCAAGTATTCACACTTCAAACACATGATCCTATGGGGAGAAAGGGTGGACATCTCATTCAAACCACCGTGACATCTGGATTCAACAATTCTATTTCTGTGGGGAACCCCAAAGCATGGATTTAGTACACCAGTGTTCACAGATCACAGTCACAGATCAAAGGTAGAAGCAACTCAAAGGTCCATTAGTAGACAAAGTGTAGTAAGTCTACTTAACAGAATATTATTCAACCTTAAAAACAACTCAATTCTGGTAAGTCACCATGGATAAACATTATGCTAAATGAAATTCTCCCTCCCTCAAATGAAAGTATATATATTTCTACTTACATAAAAGTTCTAGATAGTCAAACTCATAGAGACAGGATGTAGGACAGAGAGGTGTCAGAGACAGGGGAGAGCCAGAAATGGGCAGCTATTGTATAGTTGGAAGAGAGTTTCAGTTGTGGAAGATGGACAAGTCAGGCATGGTGATCCCAGCATGGGAGGCTAAGATAGGAGGATCATGAGCTAGGCCAGCGTGGACTATATAGGCAGACAGACCCTGTCTGAAAATTCAAGAGTGAAGGAGAGATAGATGATTGATAGATAGATGATAGATAGATTATAGACAGGCAGATGATAGATAGATGATAGATACACAGACAATATATTGATAGATGATGGATAGGTGATAGATGATAGATGATAGATAGACAGATAATAGTAGATGATAGAGAATAGGAAGAAAAGGGAAGGAAAGGAAAGGATATGGGGCGGAAGAGAAGTAAAGAGTTCTGAAGGTGGTGCTGGGGAGTCAGCTCAGCCAGTAAGTGTGTGAGAGCCTGAGTTTGAATCTCCAGCACCCATATAAAAGCCAGGCAGAGTAGCATGTGCTTATAACCCAATGATTGTGGAGGCAGACAGGAAGATCCGGGCTAACTAGCTGAATTTGTGAAGTCCAGGTTCAATGAGAGACCCTGAATCAAGAAAAAATCAGATAGAGATTGAGGAAGACCATTGTATGGTCTTCTGCCCCCCCCACACATGTAAATCCACACTCATACAAACACGCATGCACACCACATATACACAGAAAGTTCTGGAGGTGGATTACGATGGTTGTACAACAATGTAAATGTACTTCATGCCACTGAATGGCACACTTAAAACCGTTAAACAAATTTTATGGCATGTAGATTTTACCACTATTTAAAAAATGAAGAAAAACAAAGTGATAGTAAGTGTTCCCTGGGCAAACCTACACTCTCCCCACGGACACTCTTCCTCTCTGGAGGGAGGGGATTATCTCTCACTTTCCCCCCATCGCTCCTCTAGCTTATTCTCTCTGTCAGGACAAGTTCTGATGTGATCAATAACCGTCTGTGGGGATCTGAGCTAATATGATCTCTGTCCCTTGGGGGTCATTATCTTTAGGTGAAAAACATAAGGCTGTGTTTCCTGGTGAAGAGGGTCACCTGGGGCTCCTAAAATCTCTGTCCCTAAAATGCCTGAGCTTTCACAAAAGGTGCAGCATAGATTTCAAGGAAAGAGGAAGTCACTCACTGCAGGCATTTCAAGTAGAGTGATGTTAACATGGGGAGTGAAGTTTCTGGAAATAGAAGGAATATTATCAAGGCGACCAGGCTCTGACGTCTACCCTTCCATGTGCTTTGGGAAGGGTCAGTCTGCCATGGCCTGCCCTGTAGGAGTGAGCCTTAGACTGATGCTAGCCAGCTGTAACTGCTGCTTTCACACAAGGGTGTCCCACGGGGAGAGTTTAAATGGAACTCACTGGCAAGGAAGTCTAAGACCTCAGTTTACATGTTTCTAGCCTTTGTGATTCCAGAAGGGCACCGAAAGGTAGACGCTGCACATAGCAGGCAATTTCCTGCACACACCCAGTCTTTCACAACCGACGGAATGAGCCATTCACCTAGATACCTGAACTCCTTGTGACCAGACAGACTCTGCCTCTAGAAAGATCACGAGTTCCACTTCCCTCAGGCGTGCCTTACGCCTCTAAGATCTATGGCAACGGTAGCAGCTGCTGTTCACTCAACCCCTTCAGGTAGACGAGTCCCTAGGAAGGGCTTTAAACCTCACACCAACCAGGGGACTTTGGTTCCATTTTATAGATAAGACAGGTCCCACTGCAGCTAATGGTGGAGCTGATCAAACCCAAGCCTGACACTCCTCTGGTGCTTTACTTTTCCAACCTCTAACTTACAGCTCAAAGTCTTGTTGGGGTTTCAGTATTATTCTAGTTTCAAGTTCCTTGTCCTCAGGGGTACGGCATTCACCCTTCCCCCCTGACTCTTATCTGCATCACTTTCTTCTGTCAAGAAGAGATCCTGTGTGGTCTCCTTTCACTCTGAAATTCTATTCCCTCCGTGAAGTGGGTGCCAGGTGAGTACCACTGCCTGCCTGCGTCTGATAAGTGACCTAAGAGAGAACTCAGAAGACTCACAGTTGTTTCTGCCCCTGAGTAATTCCTCCCCTTCACCATCCCTATCTGCTTATAACCACTACTGTAACACATAAGCACTAACTGGTGGACTTCCCCAAGAGAAATCTATGCACTTCTAATTGCAGAGCACGGTGTCAGCAGCCACACTGCCTTCTGAGGCTCCAAGGCAGAATCTTCTAGCTCCTGCTGGCTCCCAGATGGTAGTCTGCTCCTGCCATCCTGTCACTTTTTCTGTGAGTCCCATCTCCTTCTGTCAAGCCTACTTCTTTTTTAAAATTTTTATTTGCAAGGAGAGAGAGAGAGAGAGAGAGAGAGAGAGAGAGAGAGAGAGAGAGAGAGAGAGAGAGAGAGAATGGGAATGCCAGGGCTCCAGCCACTGCAAACAAACTCCAGATGCATGAGTCACTTTGTGCATCTGGCTATATTTGGGTACTGGGAAACTGAACCTGGCTCTTCAGGCTTTTAGCAGGCAAGCACCATAACCACTATGCAATCTCTCCATCCCTGTCAAGATTACTTCTGATGCCATTCTGGGCTCACTTGGATAATCCAGGACAATCTCTTCTCAAGATCTTTAAGGTAAGCACACCTGCAAAGTCCCTTTCCTAAGGCAACACTCCCAGGCTTCAGGATTTGGATGGAATTCTATCTTCTGGGGTGATCATTTGGCCCACTCCACCATCCTGGAGATTTAAGAGGAAAGACAGTGTGCGTATTTTTTTTTTTTTCCTTCCAGGACATGTCTTTGGATGTAAGTCTTTCTATTTCATTCTGTGTTGTGTCAGTATTTTCAGGGTAGTGCCAATGAAAAAAAAATAGATTTCTTGAGGCATACACTAAAATGTTGGTATATATACAAACATAATGGTGCTGTCTTCCTCAGTTGCACAGTTAATCTCAGTCCAGACTCATCTCCCAGAAACTCCCAAATCCCCTCACAGAAACTACTTAGATGAGTCTCTTTCCTTCTGAGACAGAAACACAAAAGCGTTGTGGAGCTGAGAACCAACGATGCCTCTTTGGGCTCCGGGTGGGCTTCAGCATTCTCCAAGCCAATGGCTTTCAAGGAATTCCCCAAGCAGTGGCTTTCAAGTTCTCACCTACAAGTAGCAAATGATTGAAAACCATAGACATTATGAAAGATTGATTTTAAAAGAGAGTATAAATAGGGGAGAAGAAAAGCTCCCAAGCTAAGAAGGGTTTCCCCCTCCTGACTATGAGGGGTTCCTGAGGGAAAAAAAATTCACATGGCAACTCCAGCCCCCCATAGACTCGTATTAATCCTGAAAAACCAGAGACACCATTGGCTGCTAACCTTCTTTAGCAGGTTATTATATGAGGGACCATAGTTATTCGGTCACCCACCAGCCTGGATATAGCAGAGCTGAACCCTCAGTGCAGGAATCCTGGCTGTGGGGACCGCTCTCCTCCTGCCTCAGAACTTTCATGGTCAGTCTTCCCTTTCTCTTCTAGTATTCGTTCATCATCTTCTCTTTGCCTTCTCCCCACCTCAGTTCTCTGCCATGTTTCTGTCTATTCTTTCTGTTACACATCCTGAAATGGAGAGACTGTGCAGGATTTCAGTCCTTGCTGTGTGATCCTGGGCAAAATTCTGAACATCTCTGCGTTTCTATTGCCTGGTCTGAAAAAGAGGAATAATATTAATTTCCTCACAAGGTTATGTTAAATATTGGATGAAAATATAGAGAGAGATAAGGAGAGAGTTATATTGAGTGTTTTGTGTATAATTAATAGTCCCTGGCACTTGGTAGACAGTCAGCAAATATTTTCTTGTGCCATTTTTAACAGCAGACACTCATAGCTAAGACCGTACACGTTTGTCCCCGTTCACCTGAGTCATCCTTATCATAGAACTGCTGGATTTGATTTATCCGGAGGCCCTGGCTGTGCCTCTGTGACTACGAGCCGTGGCCAAATGAGAGGAGCCAGATAGATGTGGTCAGAGTGATTAATAGCAGCCTGTCTGCAGAGCTCCAGGAGTGGCAAGTGAGACGCTTTGCCCTGACTCCCCTTTCCAATTCTGTATTGTTGGAGGCGGCTGTTTGGCCAAGCGGAAGCCCTGCCACCACAGAGTGTTGCCTGGCTGAAAGGCTTGAATGTCCTGGGTCATTCAAGACAGATTCTCTGGGCACTGGCATTTCCCCAGAGCACAGGATGAGCTCAAGGTAGGCATGCCATGGACTTCTGCCCTTGACTGATTTCATCTCAGGACAGGGAAGGTGTGGGTCAGGGAAGGTGTGGCAGAGGCTGACCCATTCCTGACTGGCCCCCACTCCTGCGAGTCCATTACGGGGGAGCATTCTCAGTGAGAAAGAAATCTGTCAGTAGCAGAGCTTGCCTGGGAATGTTGGAACCAAGCCAGGGAAAAGATGTGTCACATTTTCAGATGTGGTGGCTGCTGACCTTGAGCCCATATTCCCCAAATGAAACAGCATCGTTTTGCAAAGCCAGGCACTTAACAACTTCACTTCTGCAGACACTGAGATGCCTGGTGAAAGGCAGATTAAACAGAGAGCCACTCGGAAGGAGGCATCATCATGACCTACTGAAGCTGAGTGGTTCGCCACCCTCCTGGCTGGGACACCACGCTCAGAGCAGCGGTGCAAATGGCTTATTCTTCTCTGAGCCAGTTCTTAAATTCAACACACAGCTTGCGGATCTGCACTCTGTCAGAATTGGGGAAGTTGAGGCCCTGCCCTGCTGGGGACAGCCTCCCTGATCTCAGCCCCCCAGTAGAGCTGGGGAAAAAGTCACAGTTCCTAGTTGAAATCACACAGTTGGATGATGTTTCTGTTGGCTTCATATATAAAGGCTTGTGCCCAGAGGCAGTTTTTGGCAAAAATGAAATGTATGAAGTTTTTTCCCCCTTCCAACATTCCTCTTAATCACTTTCTCTCTTGATTTTTCTCCAAATTCATCAAGCCTGCTTTCTTCCTTTGCCTCCTCTGCTTGTGAACTCTAAGATTGTGAAACACTTTCTCCATCTCTAAGTGGCTACAGAATCTACACAACTGCACAGTGTTTGAATGTGTCCCTCTCTTTATATTGGTCCTTCTGTTCTAATAACAAAACACCTGAGGCCTGGTAATTTTTAAAGAGGTTGATCTAGCTCACTGTTTGGGGGGGCTGAATTCACATGTGCACTGCTTGTGGTGAGGGCCTTCTGGGCTTTATCACATCATGGTGATGGCACTGGACAAGAGTCTCCCATAGGAGAGGGAGAGATTCGAGATTTCCATGGTAAGTACGACAGGAAGCCATTGAGCAGGAGAGGCCTGGATGGCTTTGACATAACAAGCTCTGGTATAAGAACTAACCAGTGTCGGGAGAGTATTACATTGGTTTCCTTCAGTTTCTTTGGTACACAGCAGCCTGTCACCCAATTACTTCTTGATACTTCTACCCTGGGCCACTACCCTGAGGACCAAACTCCCAGCACAGGAGTCCTAGAGGAACTCACTCAAACCATAACTGAGCTACACCATTATGAAAAGGTAGTTTAGATCCAGTAGTTTTGGTGCAGCCTGAGATTCTGTGTCTTTAACAACCTGTGGGGCTGATTTTGCTGGTCTATGCGCCACACACTGAGTAGCAAAACCTTAAACCAATGTCAAAGGGAATGGGGAATGTTCTCTCCTTTCCCATTCTTATTGGAATGAGGGAGAGAGAGAGATGGAAGAGAGAGAAAGATTACATTCTGGCACTGTTCTCAGATCACGCAATATGAATGCTTTGCTTGATCGAATTTTCAAGTTAATTGTGCGGGGCTCTGTTCCCATTGTCTGATGCATAGTCATAGTAAGTACAATGTTCACTTTTAGAAACTGTTCTTCTCCCCAAAAAACTCAATCTCTTATTTTGGTAAAGTTTGGTAACATTTAAATTTGTTTCTTATAAAAGTTGCTTGTCTACTTTGGTTTGGAGGGACAGTGGTAATTGACTAAAGAGAGGTCCCTAGACAAAGTCCAGAAGAAATGTCCTGACCTCTGACCACAGCCTATCTACCACTGCCTGCCATTCAATGCATTTACTGGACCTCAACAAGACAGGTACCCGAGAAGCTGACAGGCAAAAATAGAATTCCTAGAGGAAGGCAAAATCTGTCCCAAAGCCAGACTCAGACCCAAAGCCTCAGTCTAAAGTGATACAGATGAGTTCTCACCTCAGTCTTCCACTGACTCAATTATAAAGTCATGAGAAGGAAGCAGGCTGCCCCCACATGTAAATAGGCTAGTTGCACCATATTCATGCAAGATTCTTGCTGTTGTACCTCTGAAAGAGAATGGGGTACAGGGAAGAGAGAAGTCAATCTCAGACCCTCCCCACCTCCAGTGCACTGGCAGGAGGGGGTGCGCTCGACATGGCTGCAGAGGTGATTAGTAACTGGAGTCGGATTAAGGAACACCTGCGTGGACGTGAGAGGACCATGGTAAGGAGACAGGAGAGCAGCGTGGAGAGAGCACACTGGAGCCCTGAAGGGAAGGGACAGCATTATTCCTGATCTTTGCTGAGCTCTCCTGAGCTTCACAAGAATGTTAGTGCAGCAGGAACTAAAACTCTGTGTTGACCAATGGGATTAAAGCTCTATGTAGACTAATGGGATTAAAGCTCAGTGTTGACCAATGGGACTAAAGCTCTATGTAGACCAATGGGATTAAAGCTCAGTATTGACCAATGTGACTAAAGCTCTGTATTGACCAATGGGACTAAAACTCTGTGTTAACCAATGGAACTAAAACTTTTTGTTAACCAATAGGACTAAAGCTCTGTGTTAACCAATGGGACTAAAGCTTTGCATTAACCAATGGGACTAAAACTCTGTGTTGACCAATGGGACTAAAAACTAGGGCCTAATTTATTCAAAATTCAATGTGTTTAGGACTTTATTCTCAGATCTAGAAAGCTAGCACGTGGCTGAGATAGTGGCTTGGAGTCTACAAACCTGCTTTGGTCAGAACAGCTCTCCTATTCTTATGGAGTTTCCAAATATGGTTTCATTTGAGGAAAGAATTTGTAGGTCAAGCACTGTGAGCAAAGGCCTATCCAGCAGAAGAGCATCATGCCTCTTCCCCCTGGGAGTGAGGAACCTGTGGGCTTGTCAAACCCAGAGGCCCGACCAGGGAAGCTATGGTTAGAGAGGGGATTCCCTTGCTCTGAGTCCTTCTTTTATAACTGATGAAGTCCAACTCCCAAGAGGCATTGAAACCATCCAGGATGGTTGGAGCAGCATTTGGGGCAGGAAGAGGATATTGGAAGAGGTGATGAAATCCCTGGGGAAGATACCCCAGCCATCCAAGGTGATTTTACTCCAGGAATTAAAGAAATGAGTTTTCATGATACCAACCAATTTTGCTCAAATTCAGGCCCTTTTACCAGCTGGACTCTACAGCTATGAGTGTCCCCAGGGAAGGGGACATTTCTATACTAGTCCAGGCCCAAAGCAGAGACCTTATTCTACCATGATTGAAATGTTCCAAGTAAAGGGATTTTGAATAAATTAGTTATTCATCATGGAAGAGGTATCATAGATAAACATCGCACCTCATTGCTATTCTAAGTTGTCCACCAGTCATCTCTTTTAAGGAGAAAAATAGAATTAATGTGATTCTGAACAGTGATCTGCGTAATGATTTCAAGGTTTTTATCTGGAGAGGATTTCAATAAACTACTTTAAAAGAAGTGGAAAGCAAAAAAAAAAAAAAAAAACCTGTGTGAAGGGCTCATGTAATTGCTGAAAGGTTGGTTCTCTAGGGCGAGAAATCAACAAAAAGGGTGAATGTTATGGGAAGATTTTTAAGTACTTATTCAGAAAAACTAAATAGAAAATCAATCAGGAAAATAAAAAATTCATAAATCCAATTGCATCTAATTGGCTTAGAACATAGTAAGGAATTTAAAAATGTTTGCCTTGAACAGCCCAGTCTCTTGAAATTATGGCTCTTATCACAGGCAGGAGAGTATTTGGGTTACATTTCTTTTGCTATCAAAGAAAACTCATCAAGGCTGAAGGAATCCTTTAAGGCTCAAGCTGAACAACTTCTCATCTTGGCTATTTATGGAAGAATTTCTTAAGGAACACAAGAGCATATTTTCAGTTCAAGTCTTTAAACATTTCTTAAGTCCCTACTATGTACATAGCACTAGGCTGGACCTCACAGGACAGACACAAACATATGAGCTCTGGTTCCTGAGCATTCATGATCTTAAAGGGGAAATGGATGAAAGCCTAAGTAACTTTAGGACAAGATTCAATGCAGGGAATGCTTAATAATAGAGATATTTCTGCACAGCATGAAAAGAGAGAGGACCACGATGACTTCTGGTGAAACTTTCCTTGGAGGAAGTCAAGTCTATTTCAAGGGGTAGGAGGATATTCCACACAGGAAAATAAAAATGCTTTGGGCAAATGTCCAGCAGAAACATGAACAAGGCTTGGTAAATGAAGACTGTTTTGTCACTAAGCAAGGTCTGTGTGTGGTATAAACCTGAAGAACATGACACTGAGGTTGTGTATCATGAGATCTGTCACCTCTAGCTCTTCTTCGTGTGCTTCCCTCATTTCTCTTGTCACACCAAAAATACCCCAGAAAACATATATGCTGCCAAGTATTCATGACCTAGTAGGGCTATTCATCCTAAATGATATTTGCTTTGTTTTTTTTTTAAACTACTACATATTTAAGGCAGAGAAGACTACAAGCTATGGGAGTGACCATATTGAAATAAGGATAACTTTCAGAAGGTGCTGGTCCTCTTTCTTTCTTTTTTTCTTCTTTTTATGATGATCACGTTCAACATTCCAAACCTTGCTCAATGTTTTCTTTACTTACTTGTCCATAATGGAGGCATGAAGAAAGAGTCACATTATTTTCTAAGGTGTATACTTTCTCCCCTGGAGGCACTTCAGGCCCCTGGGTGAAGATCATAGCCTTGTCCGGTTAGATGATTTAGCAAAGGACCCTCCCCCTCAGGTGTTTTAGAGACAGAGTCCTGGGTTTCAATTCCTCTGTCTTTCAAAGCATTGACTCTGGGACAAGCTGCTCTGCTTCTCAGAGGCTAGATGTCCACGTGTGCAAACTGGAAGTGACTGCTGACCACCACATCTGGGGTGTGGCACAAAGTACTCTGACCACAACAGGAAGTGCCAGGTAGTATCACCTAGCAACACGGTCATCAGACATAGAGATGTGATTTGCCAGAAGTGTCCAGGACATCTGCATCCTGGAGGCCATGGGGACTTGCTTCTAGCTCAGAAGACCCCCCCCCCCCACGCCTCTCCCAGTATCCTTGCCAGGCCAGGGCCTCTTCCTCTAGCTGGTCTCTGCAGGCTGAACTGGTTGCTGCTGTTCAGATCTGAAGGGAAGACGGCTTTTCCAGGAGGCAGCTACCTACCTGTGCACACCTGGCTGGATCTCGTTTCCGCTCACTTTCCTAACAACTTGTAACTTACCAACATCCAGTGTCCTTCTGCCTGGGAAGATTCACAGTGCAGTCCATGGCCTGGCCTCCTGTCCTGGACGCCTTGAGTGACTTAGTAATGGACAAGGAGGGAGACGAGAGGAAAGTCCCTGTTAAAATTCAATGCCTTCCAACCAAATAGAGCATCCAGAGGCATGAAGGATGGCATGCTCAGGCTAAGGTGGCAGGCGCTGAGGAAAATCGCAGGCAGCTTCCATTAATTTATTCTGTGATCTTTCTGAAAGAACAAAAAGGCATCAGCAGGACTCACTCCGTACATGCGTCAGCTTTGCTTTCAGCCTGGCTCTTGCTAACGTTTAAATGCCAACACCGGGGCCTCATGAACCTCACACAATAAATTCCCACAAACTGACACTCTTCCGTGGCTCCAGAGAGAGGCTCGTCATATTATTTTCACCTGCTTTGCAAACTGGAAGTCTTTTACTAAGTAGGGGAGATGAATATTTTATAATAGTCTTTTAGGAAAATATAATAGAATATTCCATCATGAAACATTCTGCTGCCGTTTGCAATTCAAAATATTTGATGGGGGTCTGAGAATGGGGAATTTGGATGGTTCTTTGCGTTTTTATCTTGACTGTAGATCAGATGTCCTGGGAAGGGGGAGAGCGAGGTTATGGAGAGGTGAGGACGCAGAGACAGGAGCTTTTGCAATGGGATTTAGAGCTCACTTCAGCGCAGGGAACATCTATGAAGCACTTAGTGGGTTCAGTGGTTCAAAATAATGCCAAGCACCGGGTACCGTATTAATAATTAAAGTGTGTTATGCAAATATGTGCCAAGTAATAAATTGTCTCATTTAATCCTATCACCTTTGGAGTTGATATTATACTACTGTTACCCTAGTTTCCGGATGGAGAGCCAGGCCCAGCTATCAATTTACAACGTGTAAAAACAAAGCAATACAATGCACAGCACAGAGACTCATAATGATTAACTGGCGAAGGCATGGATCCAACAGGAAAACTGCCTCCTGGCCTTGGGCACTGCTGGCCAGACAGAGCCAGGGCGTGGGAACGGGAGCCTAGCGGGAAGACAGTCCTGATTCTTTTTAAACATATTTATTGTTAATAATTAGATACACTATATGAGCAAGTCTTATGATGGTACCCCCATTTCCCTCCTCCCTGTCCCCAACCCACTGAGGGCCTTCCTCAGTTGGATTGCTGGACTGGTCCATGGGAGAGGGGCTTAGGAATTGTACAAGAAGTAGCCAGTTTTTTCTTTGTGTTTTGTTGCTGAGGGGGCAATGTCTCCGGTTATTCTCTCCCACCATGGTTCTTACAATCTTTCTGCCCCCTCTTCCACAAAGTTCCCTGAGTCATGGTGGGTGAGTTTTAAGTCTGCTTTACTGTTGAGATCTTACGAGTCGTAGAGAAGACTATAGCCACTGTGGTGCCTAGAAGCAAGGACAAAGACCATATTCTTCCTTCTTCTGTCTCAGAGTTTTCTTTTTGGAACTGGAGAGAAGTCTACTGTGCTTTGTATCTGCCATTCCCATAACCCTCTCCTGTGCACCTGACATTGTGGCCACAGATGATTGAATGGCAAGTCCAGAGGAAGGAAAGAACTTTCTAGACAGAGAAAATGGCTTTTCAGAGGTGCCTGATGGGATGATTCCCAGAAACTGAGACGACCAGGAAGTGAAGGAAAGAGAGAGGTAGACAGAGAAGGACTGGGGGGTGAGCAAAGGTAGCCTGGTGTCATCTAGCCTGTAGTTCAGTGGTGAAGCTGCCTTCAGAACTGTGTTCTGTAAATATTTATTCAATATTTGTTTACACAAGAGACTGAGATCTGCCTGGGAGAAGGACAGGAGGAGGTCTGGTCCATTTGCCTCATAGTCCTAGTTTGGCTTTAAGCTCAAACATCATACACAGATCCTGGAAGCAAAGGGAGTGTCTGTGCAAAGGAGATCTATTCACTTCTGACCATCTCTCTCTACCTCCCTCTCTTTCTTGCCATCCTCTGTGGTTCCTCAACACCTGTGGTGATCACTTGCTGCCAAGTTACATTCAGATATTTCTTATGGATGATGCTTCAGTGGAATTGTTCCGAGCCTGACTTTATCCCAGAGAACAGGAGACGCAGTTGAAGGGCTTAATTCATGATCATATGGGCAATGATTGGGACACTGGAGGATTTATTTTATTTTCTTTATCATGAATAAATTTATACATTGTATAAGCAAAACTTGTGAATGTGTCCCCATTTCCATCCTCTCTGTCCCCTACCCACTAGGGTACTGCCTTGGTGTGCATTCTGGATCTGTCCATAGGATAGGGGGTAACACTGGAGGATTTAAATGGAGGTGGTGTGGTTTGTGTTAATGGAGACGCCTCTGGAGGTAGTAGACAAATCCCTATGCTGGCCATGACCAGTGGGGTCTGCAGCACTGAGGGTGGGCAGTGTTAGAACCTCTCAGTCTCACCAAGTGTATGACTGCTGTTTTCAGTATTAATCACTGGTCACTTTCATTATCCTAATCTGGAGGGTGTGGTGGTTTGAATCAGAAGTCTCCATAAACTCATGTGTTCTGAATGGTAGCTACTCAGGTGATAGAGATTTGGAAGGCAGAGCCTTGCTGGAGGAAGAGTGTTGTTGGAGGTGGGCTTATGGGTATTATAGCAGGCTCCCATTGGCTAGAATGTGGCTCACTCTCCTGCTGCTTTGGCAGAAATCATGTCCAGTCTCTGCTCATGCCGTGCTTTCCCCTGTCATCATAAAGCTTCCCCTTGAGACAGGAAGTCAAATAAAATCTTTCCTTCCATCAGCTGCTTTTGGTTGGGTGCTTTGTCCTGGCAATGAGAAGAAAGCTATAAGAGGGCCTAGAACTAAATATAAACTTAGGCTCCTTTAAAAATTCCAAGATCAAAACTAACCAGCAGGGAAGCTTTCTGATCTTAGAACCCTAAGCTGTTGCATAGGTCATGCCTATTAAGCCTGTATCTGTCATAACTTCTATAGTAACTGTCTTGAATATAGATATATCTGACCCGTGGTCTGCTTGCTGCCTTCTTCCTGAATGCCCATGTCCCTGCTGAGGGTTGTGTCTCTAAATAACTCATCCTCAGCCCATCCACAAGAATGGGTCTGAAAAAACTGAAATAGATCCCATTGAGTATGGACTTTCTGTTGTTGTTAGTATGAGTACCTGCAATAATTAATCTCAAACTCTTAGGCTGACTTTGATTTAGAGATCCTCTGCTGGTCAGGCAGTCAGGAGCACATGGCAGGCACGGTTGAGGGATAGAGAACTCATTGATTCACAACAATATGGAGGGACCAGTCCTTGTCTAGGCTCTTGATCTAAAAAAATGGTAAGAAACATAATGGAGTCATTCTCCCTATGCACAAAGACCTTATAACCTTTCTTGGTCTCTCTCTGGTACTATAACATCATATCTGAGAATGAGCAAACTTTTAAACCTGCATACATATATACAATGTGACCTGATAATATAATCCCCTCCCATTCTTCTCCGTTATTTCACTCCTCTAAGTCCCACTCCACTGAACCCCTTCTTTTTAATAGAACCCTTTGTATTTTGATGTCATCATCTTCTGCCCCATCCTATGCAGGTCCTGTGTACAGGAGGTCATGAATGGCACGGCCACTTTGTGTCTGGAAGACAGAGCTCCACAGCATTCTTCCCCATCTTTCCACACTCGCTTTCTTCCTGTCGCCTCTTCGGCAGCTCTGGAGGGTGTGATGAGATGTCTCACTTGTGCTGAACACTCCACTGTCACTTCTTCTCAGTACTTGGATGAGTTTTGAGTTTCCCTAGGGAGACAATGAATCTTATTTGGTTCAGTGCTCTAAAAGCTAAGAAGTCCGTGCACATGATGTGGGACCTTTGGTGACAGAGAGGGCAAGTGTACACATGCAGAGAGATGGGGTGGGGAGGGCCATCTCTGTTTTGGAGCCCGTTTCCATAGTAACCAGGCCAGTTTTGCAAATAACAGTACTAATCCTTCCAGAAGAGAAGAGCCCTTCCCACCTCTTTAAAGGGTCTATCTCTTCATAGTATCACAATAGCATGCAAATCTCACCATGCCTTTTAGAGCCTATATTTGAACCATAGTAAGGAGGAAGAAAATAACAAAAGTAAACCAAGCTAGAAAGCACATGTCAAGACCAATAATTAGACAGGAACCCACAGGCCCCGCTGCACCAGCAACATAGAAGCAGGCCAACCTGTTAGGACCAGGAACCACCTAAATGTCCACAGATCTGACCTAGAACTGGCCCTCCTCTTTGTGCCTAATTAGAATGAGTGATTGTAGTAATATCTTTGTCCAGAGGAAGTATAACCCAATACTTGTACATTTTGAGCCTTATACAAAGTGATACGCGCACAATGAGAATCGCCTTCTTTTCCTGAAGAAAGTGTGAATCCTAAGACTCTTTCTATGAGATGATTCCCTATATCTACATTCGAGGCTGCTCTGCCAATGGGCAGCCTGCCACACTTCTTTTCTCTAAAAACTTTCACTTCAGAAGTGTGTCTAATTCAGATTCTTCATGAGGCAAAAGACCCACCCAACTGGTGCCAATAAGGCGTGTCTCCCACTGCTCCATGTGCGGCATCTCCTTCCCTCCAGGAATAGGCTGGGAAGTTGCCTTGCCCACTTTGCCTTCCTGCCTCCTACCTGCTGCACTGGGTCTGGGGCATGATGCTTTAACTCTCTGTGCCTCAGTATTGAGTTATAAAATCAGTCTAAATGTGCAGTTCCACTGTTTTGTGACTTAACATGAGATCAACTGTTCCTGGCTCAAAATGTGAGTAGACGGGCTGGAGAGATGGCTCAGTGGTTAAGGCATTTGCCTCCGGTGCCTAGGGCCCTGGGGTTCAATTCCCCAGGACCCATATGAGCCAGACCCACAAGGTGGTGGCCCTGGTGCATTCTCATTCTCTCTCTCTGCTTGAAAATGAATAAATAAAATGTTTTTTAAAATGTGAGTAGACCTAGTACTTTCTTTTAACCAGAAACTATTCCCTGTTCCTTTATTATGAAATGTCTTGGGTCTCTTTTTGGACAGGACCATGCTCTATTCTAGCTCTTGCTGTTTGGCTCTATGTATGTTCACACTCAGTGGATCCTTCCTTCTCCTAACCCACTGTTTAAGCATCATCTATCTATGGAGCTCAACTTGACTCTGAAGACCTTCACGAACCTTTCTTTGGTGATTTCAACCCATAGACAGACTCACTGGGGAGTACCCAGTGCTGAAGCACTCATATCTCTTTGCTGCTCAGGAAACTGAGGTTGAATGAGCCTAACATCTAATGTGTCTCTTTCCTAATCTTACCCCGTTCTTACCACACATCATAACAATCTCCAGTTGCTTCTGTTCCTCCTGCTTCCTGTTATAAAGGCTCCTTAGCCTTCAACTCTCAGATCAAATGAATCTTTAGCTCTTCCTTTACTCTTCAAGCACCCTAGTCTACCAGCTAGCCTTTCTCACTGCTTCCTGCCCTTCCTTTGGGCAGGTTTCACCAGAAGGAGCAGCTGGGACAGTTAGTGGTCTAATATCCACCTCCCCCACTCACTAGAATGAGAACTATTGCTTAAAAATACAATGCTTCCTGGTGTCTAAGTAAGGTGACCGTTGGTGGCTCAGTGGTGGCATGAAAGATTCAGTCCTGGCCTTCAAGAATTCTATATAAAGCTCTACAACCGAGGATGACAAATGAGCTCTTGGTCTTTGGGGAATTCTCTTGAACTACAAGTACCTCTTTAAAAAATAAAAATAGAAAGAGGGATTCCTCCCACCAAGCTGAAGCGAAACAAGGCCATGAGTTCTAGAGTCAGACAAAAACTGGTAGAAATATTTCATGTTCCATAGCAAAAGAAAAATGTTTTTGAAAAGGAAATACCATGTTCTTTAGGGGTGTTTAGGTGAAGTTCCTCTGTCAGAGGCTAAGAGCCAACATTTGCTTTAGCTTCAGTTGTCTAAACTGACTTAATGCCTGGCTGTGCCCCCCCCCCATTGCTTTTACAAGGAGCAACCTGGTTCTCTTAGGGAGGTGTTAGCACTGATCACCTGCCAAGTTATGTTCCTTTGTTAACTAATCTGAGTGTAAACAAAGTTCTTCATTGAAGTTCAAAAGCTTCCTTTACCCACTACTTGAAGAAATAGAATTCCTGGGAACTGGTACTGAATTTTAAGCATCTAATCCATTGAGGGTGGCAATAATAATTTTCTAGGCTTCGGATTGTCTGCTTTCTGAAAACACTGTTTTGGAGGATTAGAATGCTCACGGTCTCTTCCATGGTCACTAGCTTCCAGGTGCCTTTTGGGTCTCTCTACTAGCTCTCTCTGCAAGTAGCTCAGTATCAACAGGTTCCAAGTGGAGCTATGAGCTTTTCGTGCTTTTATCCTCACATCTCTTAATGATACCTCTGAACTAGTAATCTGAAACCTACCCTCCATGACTTCCTATTCAAACTCAAAACTCTGCTGCTCTACTCAAGTATTTCTTGTTAATTTGCTTCTCAGTTCCCTTCTTCTAGCACTCTCTCTACTCCTGACATCCCTTCTTCGCCTGCCCTGCTCCATGTCTTTATTATTCTGGAAGGTTCTTGAACTTCCTAATGGTCCTCAGGTCATGATGCTTATCTTTCTGAATTCCCTGGTTCCCTTAAGCCATCTTGATCCACGGAATTCCTGTCTTGATAGATCCCTACTCAACCCCCTTCCCACTCTTAGTCAGCGCGTTTTCTCAAGGAGATGGGCTCATTTGAAATTGTGCAAAGGACAAATTCCTTTGAGTGTCCATCATACTGCAGGACAGTGAGCATCCCTGCAGGGTAGTACATTTCAACGTGACCTCCCACACTCGGTCGCTGTGACAACCAACAAGTGCCCACCATTTCCAAATACGACCTAGAACCTCAGTTGATACCATCTCTAAGAGAAAAATTTGTCCATTTCATGGACTCCAAAGCCTTCTGAGACCCAGGACTTACCTGGATTTGCAGGCCTGTCTTTCCACCACACACTTGACGCTCTGTCAACAGTGAACTGCTGTTGTTCTACATGTCTGAAGTTTCCCCACTTTTCTCACCCAGCTCATCATTCTTCAAGATCCATTTCAGGGTCTCCTGGAAGTCTTCCATCACTAGTCTTCCTTACCCCCTCTCCATCAGTGTCCTTTCTCTTGTCCTGCCCAGTCCAGCACTTGAGCCAGGATAGAAAGAAGACATGATGGTGACATGACAAGAGACTCCAGAGAGGGAGGAGGCTCTGTTTCTGAGATCGGATCTGCCTTTTCGGGTGATAAAGCCAGAAGACTTAAGATGCCACTGACAAAGCCTAAACAGTCCAAAGAGACAATTTGCATTATGCAAAAGGCATCTTGTCAAAGACGGTCAATAGACTGTGTTCACATATGGCCAGTTGATGCATTCCTAATGACACTTCCATCAGGAGTCAAGGATGATAAATATACTTCGTGCCCAAATGGTGTATAACCTTAAGTGCCAACCACTCTTTCCTGAACCTAAGTCTGGACTGTAATAAACTTTATTTATATTTTTTTTTCATTTTAACCTCATTAAAAACTACAATCTGTGGGCAATGTTGAAATATAACTTAAGAGCTTATTGCTGTATCCAAATGCCTGGCAAAAGCATGTTAAAGAGGAAGGGTTTGTTCAGTTGATAATTCCATCATGGCAGAAAAAGGGCATGGCCACAGGAAGGTCTAGCATCTGCTCACATCGTCTCTGACACCAGGAAGAAGAGACAGATGAATACTCATACCCAGCTAGCTTTCTCCTTATTTAGAGTTCAGGACCCCAGGCCAAAGAATAGTGTCACTCACACTTACCCACCTCAAATAACCTAATCTAGAAACTACAACAAATGGTTCGTTTCCATGGTGATTCTAAATTCTATCAAATTTGCAAGCTGAGGTTAACTGTCATATCTACCAAACCCCAAGGTGTTCCCATTACAAAGACACTTAAATTCTCAGAGAGAGAGAGAGAGAGAGAGAGAGAGAGAGAGAGAGAGAGAGAGAGAGAGAGAGAGCCATGCTCTGATGTGTGGCTTTCTTTGGGGGTACCTCTATTTCTCTCTTAACCTTCATATTCAAGCCTAATTACTATATCTTTAATAAAATATCTAACCCTGCTTCATATTGGCTTGCCCTGACATTCTTCTCAAAAGCCACGAGTCCCTGTTTTACCTGAGAAGAAAGAGAACTGTTCAGGCTGTAACAAAGAATGAAGCTGTACCTCTCTGGACAAGTGTTCTCTGAGGGCACTAAGCTCCTGAGGAACATGGTCACAATACTGATCTTATCGGAGCACAGGGACCTGCTTTCCCCTGATGGCCGCATTCACATTTCTGTACCTTTCAGATCTCCTTTCATGGAGGCACCTGGTTCTGCATTTGTTTTCTACAACTGTGGTTGCTTGAATGAAATGTTCCCCATAGGTTCATGTGCTTTGAATACTTGGTTCCCAGGTGGTGACAATTTGGGAAACGCTATGGGGCCCTTGGTTGTGGAGACTTTTTGGAGGAGGAGTGTCACTGAGTGTGGTAATGTAGTCCATTGGCAAGTCCAGTATAGAGATTACTTCCTTCCTGTTGTTATGGAGATGCGATGCCTGGTTGACTTTCTGCTCATGCCATACTTTCCTTGGCGTGATAAAACTTTCACTTGAAACTGCAAGCTGAAATAAACCCTTTCCTGACAGGGTGTTTTGTCGAAGCAATGAGATGGTAACTACTACAGAAATTGGCACTGAGGAGAGGGGCTGTGGCTGTAATAAGCCTGACCAGGTGGGTTTTGGTCTTCTGGAACTTGTTTGTGGAAAGAATATGCAAAGATTTGGAACTTTGGACTAGAGAAGTCTTGCTTACAGTGCTGCAATCAGAGCTTATTGGATCATTCCTATGAGAGTTTGAAAGACTTAAATGCAGAGAGTGTAGACTGTGGAAGTTCTTCTTATGAGATTTCAGAAGTGACAAAGGACTTTGTCAGGACAGGTCTAGAGGCAGCCTGTGTGAAATTCTAGTGGAGAGGCTGGCTGTGGTCTGCTCATGGCCTGGGAAATTTGACAAAGTTGAATTTATACGTAATGCACTGGTGTGTTTGACAGAGGAAAATACAGAGCGGAAGACTATAAAAGATATGAGGTTTGAGATAGAAAGAAATGAAAGGCCAAGATTGTAGCTGCTTCAGTTTAATTACCATCATTAAGGATGGGCCAGCTGCCTTGCATTAGGACAATAGGAAGAGTGCTGGGTTTTTTGATAAGAGGCCAGCAAGAAGAATGCTGAAGAAGATTCCTGCTCCTCAAAGCAAGCTTTATCCCCCTCATCCCACCCTCACCGGATTAACAGATTTGGCAGTGCTGTTCACCTGGTACTGGTATGACATATGCAGGAAACAGAGGGTCATTGGTTTGCCACAAGGTTCTGGAGATGACCTCTAAGGCTAGGCCATGTTAGGCAGGGTCAAAGTCAGCTGGGGGATCATGCATAGAGCTGTGAAGATGGGTTGCTCTGGAGCACCCAGGATGTTGGAGATGCCAGGGCTATTAGACAGCTGCAAGGAGAGATGCTGGCTTGGAGTTGCTTCTTCCCTCCCAAGCAGCAAGCAGGCATCACAGCTGGAGGGGTGGTGTTGACCCAGCCTTTTGAGCCCGAGGATTTCATCACAAGTATCAGGTGTCAGACATATGGAGCTGTGGGATTTGATGTTTGCTCTGCTGGTTTAGAAATTATCTTTCCTTGCTATTCCCTGTTTCCTCCTTTGCTAGTGGGAATGTTTACTCTGTTGGAACACTATAACTTGTATTTTGATATTACAAAATTATCAGGAAAGAGACTTTCTTAAGTCTCAGATGAGAATTTGGACTTTTGAACAGTGTTGATAAAACTATGGACACTTTGAAAGGTGGACTGAAGTCATTTTTCATCTTGAGATGACTATGAGTCTATGGAGGTCAGGGGCAGAATGTGGTGGTTTCAATGTAAAATGTCCCCCATAGCTTCATGTGCTTGTAATTAAGCCTTGTACTTGATCTCCAGTTGGTGAAACCTTTGGGCAGTAGAGCCTAACTGGAGGAAGTATGTCACTGGGGGAAGGCCATTTGCAAGTGCTAGACAGCTCATACTCTCCACCTCTTCCTTTCTTCTGTGGAGATAGGAGCCTGTCTCCTCTATCAGACTTTTCCGGCCAGATGAAAGATCTCCTTTTCCGGCCAGATGAAACATCCTCTTTCCTTCTATAAGCTGCTTCTCATCTGGTGTTTTGTCCCAAGTAATAAGTAATAAGGTAACTACTACATCAACTAGAATGAATTCTCTCACAGTTACGGAGGCCAAAGTTCAAAATCAGGCTTTCAGGAATCTCTTCCAGCTTCGGTGGGTCCAGGTATTCCTTGGTTAGTAACTGAACAATTCTAATCTCTGCCTCATCTCTTCCATGTCTCCTCCTCTACTTTACAAGGACACTTGTCATTTTACTAAAGGACCCATAATTAATCTAGGATGATGCCATCTCAAGATGGTTAACTTAATTATATTGGTAAAGATCCTTTTTTTTAAAGGTCATAACCTCATGTTCTCGCAGTTAGGAGATAGATGTATTTTGAGAGGGTCTCTACTCACCTGTGGAGAGTAGATTACTGCCCCGCTCTGAGCTGCTGACCTACTCTAAGATGTACAAAACAGAGCTGTGATTTGTCTGGGTGACTCCATATGACAAGCAGCAGTTGGGTCCATTTTGAGTACAAATTCAGAGGCTGAATGACTCTACATATCATTTAAGCATGGAGACACCACCACCTGCCCAGCACCCACCACAAACAGAAGCTGATAAACAGTGTTTACCTACATGTAAAAAGAGTCCCTTTATAATCCTACCAAGGTAGAGAACACAGGAACACATGTGTGTATTGAAACCATATATCAGACCACCCAGGACTGTGCTTATCAAACTCACCAGAGCATACCTGGCCCCACCTAAAAGGAAGGACATATAACAGTGCAGTGGTGATGGCCTCTTCAGTCTGTTATACAACCACCTGGTACATACATCAAAGTGTTGACAGAGCAGGCACCTAACTGTCCCTAGTGCTTCAGCTCATTAGTTTCTACTGCCTGACAGAGCTCATTCACATCATCATCCATTCGTCCATCTGGACCAGTCCTGTGCCTCTCCTTCATAGCTCTATGTCTCAACAGGGGACTTCAGGGTCAGGGCTCTTAAGCTCTGACTTAGGTTTTAGCAACTCTCCAGCTGGCCTGACTACTTCCAGTGACTCTCTTTGCATCTTCATCAGTTCCCTGCTTCTGCCTTTAGTAAATCCTCTTAGAACTCTGTGGCCTCTTTAACCTTTTGGTAGCTATTCTGTAAGTGTGTGTGTGTGTGTGTGTGGTATATTGCGTCATCCAAGTGTAACTAAGATGGCAATAAGAGATCTTGTCAATGGCCATGCCATGAAGGGAAATTGGGTTTACTTGGTAAATTGTAGTTACAAAACTAACATAGCTTCTTATTCAATGAATTCTGCTATTGTGAAAAGAAACAAATGTGCCTGTTTCTCAAACAGCACACTCATGACGCCAACTCACTACAGTTTTCAATGGCAGGAATCGCTCAGGATCCGTTTCACAGAATAGTCATGTTAGAACAGGTAACTTGACAGTTGAATATTAGGATGGCTCACAAAGAATTAGTCACCTTATCACTGGGCAATGACTGAGAACACCCATGGCCAAATTCATTCTCTTTTATTTTCATTTCCTCATGCTGACTCACTTTCTCTGAGTTTCTTTCAGTGTTTTTTCAGTAGTTTTGTGAGATCCTTTTAAGCCTCTCATCTGAGATGTTGAGGTTGCTACGGAAGACACCTAATAGATTTCCTGGTCCCCCTGGGCCAACCTTCTTGATAGGGAAGACATGGTTACTTGTCACGATGAGTGATAAAGAGAAGTGGTGGCTTCAGAACAGGACAAGGTCAGGCTCCCTCAAGTTCAATTTCCTGGGCTGTAAAGGCGGCTGCACTCTGATGTCTAAGAGCTTTCAGCACTAGCTACTTCTCTTCAAGTCACTGCATGTAGGCAGAAATCACCAAGGGCAGTTTCATGCTAACCTTGCCCCCGTGGGCTGTAAAGCTAGAGGGAGCTTTAGCAAGGGGAAGGTTAGGCGACAGCAGACCACCCAGCCTGAAGAGAAGGGGCTGGATATCTAGAGAAAGAAGGATCTGGCTGCTCTACAGGGCTTGGGGATGGAAGCATGGGGTCACCAAGGTCATCGATATGAAACTGGCAGGTAAAGATGGGGACATGGGACATTCTCAAATGTGCAGGAGCCAGTGGGAGGCACAGAGCCTGGGAGGAGTTTCAAACGGGAGGAGAGTTGAGGTCATTAGATGCCAAATGGTTAATTTTTAAAAATTTATTTATGAGAGAGAGAGAGAGAGAGAGAGAGAGAGAGAGAGAGAGAGAGAGAATGGGCATGTCATGCCAGGGTCTCCAACCACTGCAAAAGAACTCCAGACACATGTGCCACCTTGTGCATCTGGCTTTATGTGGGTACTGGGGAATTGACCTCAGGTCCTTCTGCTTCACAGACAAGTGCCTTAACTGCTAACCCATCTCTCCACCCCCCAAATGGTTATTTTAAGGGTTGGATGGAGTGTTCAGTGGTAGTCTACTTATCTAGCCCGCACAAGATACTGATTTAATCCTTGGCACTGTAAACAAAGAGCAATTTGTCTTTTCAGAAAATTTCTCAGGACTTTGGAGATGGCTCAGTGGATGTAAATACTAGCTGTGTGAGTATGAAGACCAGAATCTCATCCTGGACACCCCCCAAAACCAAACCAAACCAAAACAAAACAAAACAAAACAGGGCATGGCCACTCAGGCCTGTAACTACATTGCTGAGTGAGCCAGAGATAGGAAGATCTTTGGGCTCCCTAGATGTCAGTTGGTCTCATTGAAAAATGGTAAGCTCCAGATTGAGTGAGACAGGGAAATAAGGTAGAAAAGTGATTGAGGAAGGCACCTGACGTCATCTATCCTCTGCATGTATGCACACGGGTTCACACATCTTCACATAACACACACACACACACACACACACACACACACACACCAAATGACACAAAATTGCTAAAAGCAAAAAAAAAAAAAAAAACAAGGCAAGAGAGCTGATGCCAGAAGCCAATTCAAACCTCCAGGACAGGATTGAAGTCAAGCACCAGAGATGTTCGAGACCCATAGGAGTTGTTGATTTATTAACTGGTGTGAACTTTAAAGCAAGAGAAATCTCAAATTATTCCAAAGAATGGAGCCTGGAAGATACTGAGGAATAAAGGTTTAAAAATGGATGAGCCCGCTTTGGGACCATTGACTTGCTGTAATGTCAGGAAATTCAAATAGAAATGTCCAACAATTTGTGAGAGACACCCATGGCCACCCTGTCACCACCACAGCTTTGTCTTGTCACCATCTGGCCTAATGGGCTGTCTCTCTTTGCTCCTGGGAAGACAGCCTCCTGTTAACTCCACAAAAGCATTCTCTGTCTTATCTTGAATGTGACCTTTCCCTTAATTGATAATATCTACTCTGAAATCTTTTGTTGTGTTAGAATTCATCTTCCACCTGAAGAAGATGAAAAAGAGGCATAAGAGGAGGTCTGGGGAGCACACAGTTCAGAGACATTGTTCAGGCACTTTGTGCCAGGTAGGATGCTGGGTACCTGGCATGATGGATTTTACTTTTTTTTTGAGATAGTCTTCTTGTAGTCAGCCACACTGGGATGAATCTTGAAACTAGTTACAGTTATGGAAGGAAAGGATTTATTGAAGCTACAGATCCAGGGGAAGATCCATAATGGTGAAAGAGGCTGGCCCCCTTTCACAGTCCAAGCAGGAGACAAAAACCATCACCAGCACCACACATAATAGCAAACAGGCAGGGAGGAAAGAGAAATTTTCTCCCCCTTTATATAGCATTAAAGAATGAAAAAGAAAAAACGGGGGCTCATATATAACAAACGAGGGTTACATGCAAGGAAAGGCCGTGTAAGATTCTTAGAGCCTAATAAAATAGTGAAGCCTGGAGAACCCAAAGGGGTCATAATCATTGCAGCTCAGGTCATGCAGTGACTTTTGATGTGTGGGGACACACATCAGAGTTGATTTTGATGCATGCTAACTGAATTCACCAGACATTAATAATCATAAACTCACATATCTGTTTGTTAATTTTCATGTGGAATTAGAGGATCTGTCACGTACACCAGAGATTGACAGTCTAGAGGTGCTGACTCATGCTAAGTAAGCCCCCAAGACATGAATATATGCAAGCCAGCATACTGATTTGTTAATTTTCTATGAGAAACAGAGTCTATCTGTCAAGTAGACCTTAGATTGACAGCCTGTCCTCTCTTGGTGTAAGGGGCTCCCTGGGAAGCTTAATTATCCTTGCACTTCATGGTGAGCCTGGAATCAGAGACAAGAGCAAATAGTTACATGACCTGCAGATTTATGGAACTCAGCTTCTGTGTGTGGTACACTTGACCCTGGTGAGGACAGGCTCAGTGGGCTTGTCAGGGGCAGGAGCAGTGTGGAGGCTCACTCAGTCCACAGTGACCTCCTCATACCTTTCTGCTCCAGAGCTCATTAGCACAACTGAGTCATATACTTTTCTACCTTTGATTAATGGGTTTGTGACATAACTGTATAAAAGCAACTGTGTGTGTTGATTATAATAATTTAACTCTATTGTTCAGGTTCTTCAGGCACCTTCCTGCTCTCCTTGGGCTTCCCACCTACAAGCTAGATTGAAATCTTAGTGTTATGGTTCTTTCCCAAGGCTCACATGTTTTTAAGTCTCCAGCACAAGGGTGTTGAGAAGTGGGGCCTAACTGGGGGGGCCTGAGGATTTTGACCTCATGGAAGGATTCATGCTGTCATAGTAGGAATGGCTTAGTCACTGCAGGAGTGGGTTCCTCATAAAAGGATGACTGTATCCCTCCTTCTCTCTCATACATTCATGCTGTCTTAGCCTCAGCCTTCTGTCATAATATGTCACAACAAGATATCCCTCAATAGATGTGTGTCTTTGACCTTGGACTTGCAATTTCCAGAACTGTAACATATATATATATATATATATATATATATATATATATATATATATAATCTTTACAGATTAGCCATTCTTACATTCTTAGATACTCAGTTACAGTAGCGCAGAATGGGCTTAGACAGCTGGTTCATCAGTGACAGCTCCAGGCTGAAAGCAAACCCACCTGTAACCATGTAAAAAGAAACCATATCTCTGAGGCTTCCTGAAAGTCATTTTGTGACAGTGAATTCCTTCAGACAAGTTCCATAGACTCCCCTCCCCTTGAGTGGAAGGTGTCTCTAACTAGAGTTCAAACCTAGGTGCTAAAACTGATTGGCCAGGTATGGACCAACCAGCTGTCTCTCTGACTTACCTGGCTGAGGTCTTAAAAGTCACTGAAACAAAGTCCAGCCCTCTTCCCTCCATATGACTTCCAAAATTTCCAGGCCTTAGGAAGGTAAGGCCATTTGGCTGTGGTGAGGGAAGGCTCAAGATTTTTCCCACATGAACCTTTTCCTCATGATGGGAGGCCTCTGTTATCTTTCCTTCTGCTTGTTTGGCTGAACAGCATAGATTTTGTTAAAACCTCTCCCACGTGTTCTCTCCACACTGGTGGCTGGAGATCCCTGTAACTTCCCATTCTCTTTTAATTAAGGTATGGGCTACTTTCCCCAATCCCACTCCTGAAACCCTCTAAACTTACTCCAACCTGAAATAAACAAGTGTGATGAAGAAAATGCTCTCTATCTAAGTTGGTCCAATTCTTTGGCATTCTGAGATACGAACTCTGGGGAAAGCACCATGAGTAAAGCTTTGGAGTCTTCACTCCGATGTTACAAGTCCCCAATACAATTTGTCAATATAAGAATTCACACCTATAATCTTCTTGCCACCTTCTTCAGGGGCCTAAGCAGGCCTGGCTAGATATTATCCTGACATTGTGGTGGCAGTGTGCCTGGCTTCTGGGATAAACCACACTGGACCTTGCCTAGTCTGACACACGTGTGAGCAGGATGATGGCCTCTGCCTTAGTCTATTTTGTGCTTCTGCATCAGAAACCATAAGTGTCTGCCAGGGGAAATTGGTCAATGATATTTGGAGAAAGCAGAGACCACTGATATACAATATAGACAGTTGTCACAATAATGCTGAACACACAGCTGTATGGAAGAGACCAGCAAGTCAAGAAATGCTCATCTGTGCAATAGTGGCACTAAACCTAAGAGGGTAATCAATGGCTTACTGATTGGCTAAGAGATCTGCTTAATGACAAGGAACCCTTAACTGGAACTGGGATCCATGGCATAATCTTATGAGGACCAAGAATCTGAGCTCCTAGGGGAAATTCCCACTACCAGAGAGTTACAGAGAGGCTGCACCCATTAGGAACTAGCCATAATAGCAATGTCATCTCATTTAACCTATATTTATCTCACTCTCAGATGGAGATTCTGTTTGTATTTTTCAGAAGGCATTGAGAGAGCTGGGGACAACTCAATTCCACCAACAAGACATTGGATGATGGCTGACATCCTGGCAGGAGACAAACCATACCTAGCCTTCACACAGGGCCCAAATGAAACCTATGAGAAAGTGACAAGACAAACAGGAGACCAATCACCACAGCAAGTCACATAACCCAGGAAAGGTCAATGGAGACAGACACCAAAGATACCCAACACAACCCAGGGCAAAGATCCAGAGTTACTTAAGATCTCAACAATAAAGCAGACTCAAAACTCACCCACCATGACTCAGGGAACTTAGTGGAAGAGGAGGCAGAAAGAATGTAAGAGCCATGGTGGGGGAGAATAGCCAGAGACATTGCCCCCTCAGCAACAATAAACAAGGGGGAAGAAAAAAAGAGAAAGAAAAACTGTCTACCTCTAGTGTAGTTCATACCCCCTAACCTATGGACAGATCCAGTATGAGCACCGAGGAAGGACCCCAGTAGGTAGGGGACAGAGAGGAGGGAAACGGTACACATTCATAAGATTTGCTCATACAATGTATATACTTACTCATAATAAAGATACTTTTAAAAAAGAAAGAAACTGCAAGTGTGAACTCTAAGCACAGCAGGCCTATTTGGCTCATGGCACTGGAGGCTGATAAGGCCAAGATCCAGAGACCACATGCTGTGAGGTCCTTCTCCATGTGTTCTAACATGGAGAGAGAGTGCTTGTACAGAACAGTGCTCACTCCCTAGAGCCCACCCAGGAATCGCGGCCTAGTCACCATGGAAAGCCTTCAGGTACCACTGAGGTGGCAATGAATTCAACATGAGTTTTGGAGGGGACATTCAAACCATCACACTCCCAAACACTGACCCACCTAATTCTTTTAACCTCCGAATATGGATTTTATTTTGCAAATGGACTTTGTGAATGCAGTTAAGAATCTTAGAATGGGGGGAAGGTATGTCTTGGAGAGATTTCTCAGTGGTTCTGTATGCTTCCTGCATGAGCACGAGGGCCTGAAACCACCTGAGTGTGAATCTCCAGATCGCATGTGAACATCTGGAAGGAGCCATGTATGGGAGGAGAGGCCAGGAAATCGCCAGGGCTGGTGAAACAGCCAGCTCTGAAATCAGTGAGAGACTTGGGATTAAACAAGAGCAGGCAGGGGAGCAATGGGGCAGGAGCAGGACCCAGGATGTTGGGCTCTGTGTCACCACAGGCAAGTGTCCCCCCACCCCACTCACTGCAGGCAAACACATGGGGTATGACCAGGGTGCATTCATGTGCATATAGTTCATACACCACACCACTCCCCCCCCCCACACACACACCACAA
This sequence comes from Zapus hudsonius, assembly GCA_004024765.1. Lineage (NCBI taxonomy): Eukaryota > Metazoa > Chordata > Mammalia > Rodentia > Dipodidae > Zapus > Zapus hudsonius. The sequence continues at coordinate 113,908 of PVHP010000182.1, forward strand.
ATATGCACACAGGCAAAAAAGCAGAATCTAGGCTGGGCTGGAGAGGTGGCTCAGCAGTTAAGGTGCTAGCCTGCAAAGCCAAAGGATCTGGGTTCGATTGCCCATGTAAAGCCTGATGCACAAAGTGGTGCATGTGTCTGGAGTTCATTTGCAGTGGCTGGATGCCCTGGCACATTTTCTCTCTCTCTCTCTCTCTCTCTCTCTCTCTCTCTCTCTCTCTCTCTCTCTCTCTCTCTCTCTCAAACAAACAAATAAATAATTTTGTAAAGAAAGCAGAAACTCAGATAGGGGACCTGGGAGGTGGCTCAGTGGGTCAAGTGCTGAGTTCAGATTCCTAGCACTCACATAAAGGCCGCATGTGGCAGGACACATCTGTGATCTGTGCCCTGGAGAAGCAGAGACAGATGGATTCCTGAGGCCTGCTGGCTGGGTGATCTAGTCAAATCAGTGAGAGATCCTGTTTCAGAGAATATGGTGGAGAGCGACTGAAGGAGAGACCTGGCATTGAGCTCTGGCCTCCACATACATGCACACATGTGCAGGAATACCCACACACATAGGAACATGCATAGATGTACAGTACCACATGCAAATTAAGAACAACAAGATTGTGGATTGTTTGAATCCAGTACCACCACTAGGGTCCAAGGGAGGAAGAAAGAGGAAATGAGGGCATGGAAGCAGAGGTCAAGTATTTGAAGATGCTGTTCTGCTAGCTTTGAAGATACATGAAAGGGACAGGCTCCAAGGGGTATGGCAGGTTCTAGAAAAGGCAAGTTGACAGAGTCTGTCCTGGAACAGCCACAAGAAACACAGCTCTGCTGACACCTCGATTTTAGGACTTCTGACATCTAGAACTGTCATCATATGTTTGTATCATTTGATAGCATGCTTGGTGGTTTTTATAATAATAGGGAGCTGAAATCCTTCTCTTTCTCCAGGATCGACCTGGCATTGTCCACCCTGCTTTGGAGGGAGGGCCTGTTGGTGGCAGACGCGTCCTCAGTGTTTGTGCAGGACACTGTCACATTTCTCACAAACGATACTACAGCATAAAAACCCTGTGCATAAGTGTTGACTCCATGACCTGGGCCAAAAATACAGCCCCACCACCTGTGACTGACATAGGCCACCTGGGGCGCTGATGAAGCCGTGGGCTTCCTTTGAAGCTGGAGGCTCAGATCAGCTCTACGGGGGCCTGAAGCAAGATGAGAAATAGGTCCACGATTCTGATCATGATAGAGGTGTTGTATCGAAATGCACAATCAACTGGCTGGAACAGGAAATAATTAATCAGAACATTACAGAGCAGTTAAGTATAATTAATTCATACAAAAGAATGTGAGTGTGCAGTTTTAGCTGCCAGAGTGGTTTTATTTCCCTGCAAATTTCATTTCAGATAAACAAACTTCAGAATAATCTTTTCAAAATTTTCATGACTCATGGGTTATTCTCTCCTTTTTAGTTACCAAAAATATTAGTAAACACACACACTAACAATTTGAGGTTGGGTGTAGAATGGAAAGAGTTCACTCACTGTTCCTGGCACATGAGAAATTAATTCAGTTATTAAAAACCACTTTTCACTTATGTTAATGTTCCCATGCTACATGCGTGTATATGTATGTATGTATGAGCACACATGTGCGGCTGTGTTAGGGGGAAACGCAGCTATTGGTGATGAATAAAACATGGAGGGCAGTTTTTACTTCTGCCCAAACAACTTAAAATCTAAAGCACAATCCATTACATATTTAGGTTGTTTAAAACATCATTTGAGAAAGTGACTCAATCCCAGGGGTGAATTTACTGATATTGAGTAGGTTTTCCTTTCCTTTTTGTTCTCATCCCCTGGAGCTGGGAGCTCTTTATAAGGAAAGAGGTGAAAAATGCAAGGCAGAATGAGTTGACTGTGGTAACCTGGTTCTCTTGTCATAGTGGAGACACTGGAAAAGCCAAAACGAAATGCCCTGTGCACAGGACTTTATGTAGAGGTGGCAAAATTAACCGTGTTGGAGGGCATATTTTCTTCACTTTGTGGCTTTGGAGAGCACAGAGGGCCCTGTGAGCTGGAAGAATAGAATTGGGTTGGTGTGATGGATGGTTATTGCTTGAAGTGCAGATGCATCAAGGCCGCAATAGGAAAGGCAGGGCTCCCGGACAGCTTTCCATGGACCAGTGGTTTCACTCTCCCTGATAGATAGCTGTTGTATTGATTTACTTCCCAGTTTCATCTGGTCACAAATTACATGCAAAGGGCTGTCGATCACCTATATCATACAATAATGACCTATCATGTGACAAAGGTAACCCTGTTCCAATTTCTGATGCCGTTTACAATGTCATGATGATCCAGTTCTGTGTGAGTCTTAATTCTTGCACCGGCATCAGTTTTGTTCAAGAACTTTGATGTCTTCAATCTCTACCTTCACTGTGAAATGTAGCTTTGAAGATAAAATAAACTTAATGGCTCACAACCAGTATGATTTTTTTTCTTGCAAAGAACTAGAACGGAAAAGAAAGTACCAGAATATGTCACATATAGCAAGGATAGTGTTTCATATTTTTGTTTCAAAGAGAATGTGTATGTAGCTATGTGTCTGTGTCGCTTTATATACACTTCGGGACACCCTTACATGCCTGTGTGCACATAAAGAAACTTGGTGGCCTGAAGGTGTGCTGCTGTGGCCCATTCTAAGGGTTGGCTCCCCTACAGGGCTATGCAGGGTAATGTCACCTGTAGTGGGGGAAACAATGACAAGAGACATTCAGAGACAGACTACTAGCAGCTACTCTGACTTTCCAGTCACCTCAGATCCTGGGCAGGTCTCAGGAGACCTGCTCATAGATGTGGCTCATGCCCTCAGTACCTGTGATACACTGTTCAAGTCAGCACCTCATTGCTGCAACAAACACCTAACCAGGCACAGCTTATGGAAGGAAGGGGGTTTATTTCAGGCTTACAAAATTCAGTGGAAACTTCATCAATGGCAGAAGAAACTGACTACCTTTCATAGATCCAAGCAGAGAGATATCACCAAAGAGCCAGCATCACCAATATCAGCAAACAGGAACCTCCAGGGCTGAAACTGTTCTCTCTTTACCTTTGGGCTGAAATTCAGATTTACCCCCAAACACACCTTAGGGCTGGACTCCAAGATCTTCCCCCAGTGACATCTCTTCCTCAGCAGGGCTCTGCCCACTGGAGACTCAAAATTCAAGCCTGAGTCTGTGGGTCCATTTATTCAAATTGCCACATATACCCTTTCTAGTTGCTGCACAGAAAGAACCCAAGCAAAAGCGGCTTGTGGAGGAATGGGTTTATCTGGCTTACGGACTTGAGGGGAGACTCCATCCTGGCAGGGAAAATGATGGCATGAGCAGAGGGGTGGACATCACCTCTGCCACAGCACTGCAAACAGCGGCAGGAAGGTGTGCCAAATACTGGCAAGGGGAAGCTGGCTTATAACCCCCATAAGTCCGCCCCCAACAACACAGCTCTAGCGAGGTTGTAAAACCAAAACTGCCATCAGCTGAGGATGGATCACCCAGAACACATTCATTTGTTTGTGGGGGACACCTGGATCAAACCATGACAACCCTCTTCACTTTTTCCTGTGCATTTGCATGGTTCAAATTTCCACACACCTAGTGAGACATAACTGATTAGGGATACAAGCAGAGTCTCTTATGGTGATCATAGAGGAGCTGTCGTAGGAAGAGAGAACCTTTCTTATGGCAAAAGTAATGAAACCCTGTATGAAGTGCTGCTCCAGTGACAGCTTCAGACACAATTGTTGAGCAAGTTAGACACAGTCACTCACAGCAGACTCCTAAGTGTGTTTTGGGGTTCATGCCGCACACTTAGATAAACAGTAATTTTGTTGTAGAAATTCTTGCAGTCAGCTGAGGAGATGGCTCAGCAGTTAAGAGCACTTGCAACTTAAGCAAAGGAGCTCTTGGTTCAGAGACCACCTATTTCTACTCCCAGAACACAAGTTACAAAAAAGCTGGGTTGGGCAATGAACATTTGTAACCCCAGTCCTTTTCGAGGGCAGAGACCAGAGAATTGCTGGGGTTCACTGACAGACAGGAGCACCAGGTTGAGGGAGAAACCTGTTTCAGGGGAAGAAATACACAGATGAGCAATAAAAAAGACATCTAATGTTTTCCTCTGACCTCTGCATGCACTCATATCACACATGCAGGCTGGAAAAAAAAGGTTGAATATTGCTCTTTTCTGTAGGTAAGCTTGTCCCATACCTCTCATGTAACTACAGAACATTCTGCTGGAGCCGCCTACCACCTGAGACACCTGGAGGGAATTGCTTTTCTTGTAATCAAAGGCATCAAATATTGAACAGGCAGCATAGCTAGAACGTCAAGTTCGCTATTTTTATGCATCTCTGAGAATAGTTTTAGTAAGTGGGACAATCATATCAAAAGTGCTGGTTATGACGTAAGCTAAGCAGTCATCAATAGCTGATAGCATTGTGACAACCAGGCATTACATACTTTCTGATGGAAGTCCAAATTAAATCTGATTAAACCTCCAGCTATGAATACCAAAGTACAGAAACTATAGGAGAAAAGGACATATAGTGAACAAAGTCATGAGGATCCCATCACGGGAAGCTAAAATATGCAAATCTTAACCAGACAATCAGGCTGGTTCTTTTAACAACACATGAGCAGAGGAAAGGGGATACAGGCTTTATGTGGATCCCAATAAAAATACGTTTTCAAGCAAAAAAAAGTACACAGAGGCTGCTTATAGGATAGTAAGGGAAATATAAATGCCAAAGAGATAGTTGAGGGCTATTAAGGAATTTATTAGTATCCTAGGGAGCTGTGATGATTTTTTTGGCTGGTGTGATGATGTTGTCAAAGTTTTTTTTTTTTTAAAGTATTGTTTGTCTTTTACAGCTGCACCCTGAAACATTCACTGATGAAACGTTCTGACAGCTGGGGTTTACTTCAAAATTTATCTGGGGCAGAGAAAACAAAACAGGCTGTGCGTGGAAGATACAGAAGCTGGGTGAAATATGCATTTGATACGCTAGCATACGCTCGACCATTTCCCTAAATTTATAAAAAAGCTTATTGAGTCTTTTACTGAGGTGCTTGTTCTAACAAACATGTTGAAATCATATTTCACACCAGCTACTTGATGTAGACACAAGTTTGTGTTCTAGACAGACTTGCCACTGCTTCATAGTTTCACTGAAACGCCATTGGTGTTAAGACACACCATTATTTTAATTAAGGTTCTTGAATTCTACTGATTTGAAGGTCAATAATTCTCCCTTGGGGTAAAAGGAGAGAAGAGTAAAAAGACGATGACATGAAAATCAAACACTGATTTTTAAGATATATCCTGATTTTCGGTTACTCATACCATGCTCCTCGGAATCAAGGAAGAATGGTGGTTACTATTTGTCTTTGACTCTATAGTAAATATTTGGTCCAGTGCAACAGTGGTTTTTCCTTGTGTGTACTTTTTGTCAGCATGGTTGGATCCAGCCATCAAGCTGAAATAGGTCAATCTGGTTTTACCACAGGCAGAAGATGCTGTTTCTAGAAGCATCTCTGGGTATGCGCTTCTTTAGGATACAGTTGTAGAAACCATGTTTGCAGCTGGTGCAAACTGCTTCCCAGAAGTCAGTCAAAACCAAAAGCTCTTTCTCATACCCAGCCAGCCTTCCCTGGCACAGTGGTGGGAACAGACGGGGGCTTTGAGCCAGAGGAGCTAGACTGAAACCTGCCTGTATCTGCTACCAACAGGGCGACCTTGGATATGCGTCTTACTCTCAGCCTCATGGATAAAATGCGTGGGAAGAAATGTTCTGTTGATTGTTGTAGGATTTAAATGAATGACAACAAATCTGCAGTGTCTAGTGGAATGTTAGGACACAGAAGCTTAAATTGTGACAAGTTCCTGGAACCCAAACCAAGGCTGGGTGGAAGGTCTGAGCCCAAACTTCTGACTGCTACTTCAGGTCCTGGTCACCCCACAGAGCAGTGTGTGGTGAGTTCATTGCTAAACAATGCACATAGGTTCTGTCTTCACTCAGGCTGCTGCGTCAATGTCCTATAGATGAGTTGGCTGAGATTGTGAAGTTCATGATAAAGGCATCAGGAAATTTTGTGTCTGTCGAGGTCTTCCTTCCTGGTTTGTTGATGGCTGTATCCTCACACTGTGAAATCTCTAGTTACTTCTTCCTTTCATCAAGGTACTAATTTCATCACAAGGGCCCCACATTTATGACTTAATCTAACTCTACTTCAAAAGACCACACCTCCAAGTATCTTCAGCCCATGGCAGAGGAAACAACTATTTCCACTCTGGCTTGGAGCTGCAGACAAAGAGGCTTCTGGACTTCCTCAGGATTTTCTCCTAATATGATTCATGTTCAGAGAACAAGCATCACGTGGATCCTGTGGTGTTGGGCAGGGGTGCTTGAGAAACTACTTGTGTAGGTTCCTAATACATAGTAAGAAAGTGCTCATCAAATAGATTGAATGCATAATTGTGATTGAAGAGAAGCCTCCTGGAATCCATAGCCTGACCATCCTTTAGTCCTGTGTATACCAATACTGGGGATTTTCTTTTCTTAGGCAGAAGATGTTCCAGCACCCCCAGTGGATGTACCTAGACCACAGACAGTATCAAATCCTAAATGCTTTTGTCCCCACACTGGATCTGGCTCTAGATAGCCAGAGCTGGCCTTAAACTCACAGTGATTCTCCTACCTCAGCCTCCAAAACCCATGAGCCACCACACCCAGCTTTAAATATTGTTTATTTTAAAAATAATATTTTTATTTATTTATCTGCAGGCAGAGAGAGAAGAGAGACGGGGGAGGGAGGAAGATGGGTACACCAGATCATCTAGCTGCTGCAAATGAACTCCAGATGCATGCACCACCTTGTACCTCTGGCTTTACATGGGTACTAGGAAATCAAACCTGGGTTGTTAGGCTTTGAAGGCAGGCAAGCACCTTAACTGCTGAGCCATTTCTCCAGCCCTAATTTTTTTTTGTATAAACATGCCTATGATAAAATTTATAAATTATGCATAGTGTGAGGATAATAGTAACTAATAATAAGACAATTATGACAATCACTATAATACAAATTATGCAAATGTTTTGTCTTTCTGAATATCTTATACAGCATTCACCCTTATTTCAACAAGGATGCAGTAGCTATGTAAGATGGGGTGGCATGAATGATACAGGTATGTTGACCCATGTGACTGCTATTACCTAAAGAGTATTTGAACAAAAGCACTGCAATAATGCCAAAGTCGATCTGATAACCATGATGGTTACTAAGCCATTAAACGGCAGGTGTGTATACAGTGTGGGAACGCTGGACAAAGAGGGTAATTCAGACCCTGGGCAAGATCCTGCGTGACTTCATCATTCTACTTAGAATGGTGTATCATTTCAAACTTCAAATATTTTATTTTTGGAATTTCCCACCCAATGGCTTCAGACTAGAGTTGACCACAGGTAGAAACCCTGGATGAGGCCTTGGAGAAGTGGTCTTGCTCCTCTGCAGAGCTGGAATATGCATTTGTCTCCTTTTGTACATCTCTCTGCTGGGATTCAGGCAGTGCTCTGGAGCCAGGGGCAGAACACTGATAGGGGGTGTGGCTTCTGGAATAGCTGGTCTCCCAAGGACTCCAGAACCCCACTTTCGTGATCAGCCTGCATTGGCAGCTGCTGTCCCATCAGGCGGAGGGCACCAGCTGGCTTCCCATCTGCTAGAGGACAGGGACGTGAGGGACTGGAAGACTGAAGCGGTTTACCACTGAAGAGCTTGTGTGTGCGCATTGTAGAAGCATCCTGGGAGGGGAAGCGAAGGTGCCACGAGGAGGGCCACCTTGCTCTCCCAGGGCAAAGAAGCAAAGCAGTCTTCACTTCTAGGCCAGCTGGAACGTCAATCTCTGACAAATTGTTAACCTAACTGAATGTCCTTATGTCTATGAATGACAGAAAAGACCATAATAGACATCCATGTCTTGAGTATTCTAAGCCAACCAGCTAAAGGCTAGTTTTCCAAATCCAGCCCTTCTGATGACTGAAGGATTCCATTTGGTAAGTTTGCTGCAGGCAATGAAGCAATCGAGGGCTGAAAACCACAGGGCTCCTGTCTCACTAGGGGCAAAGTGTTCCCACCATGACCCATGGAGGGGGAAGGGCTTGGATGAATCCCTGCAGACTCTGCTGATTTTCAGATTGTCACCCTCCGACTTGACTTTTCCAACCACGCAGGTAAGAGCCACGTAGGTAACAGAAATGAGTGGAGGATGTCAGAGTTTTGGGCAGTAAACGTGAACAAAACATTAGTCCTCCCTCCCCCAAAGATATGGTCTCCAATCTCTAGGCAAAACCCTCTGGGTAGATGCTTTGTTTTCTCACTTTTTCTGTCTTTAATATCCATAATTGCATACATTGTATGAGCAAATCTTATGATGGTGCCCTCAATTCCTTCCTCCCAGTCCCCAACCCACTGGGGACCCTCCTCGTGGGTGTACTGGATCAGTCCCTGGGGTAGGGGGTTCTAAGTAGCACAGCAAGTAGCCAGGTCCCGCCCCCCCCCCTTTGTGTGTTGTTACTGAGGGGGCCGATGTCTCATGTCTCTGAATATTCTCCACCATGACTCTTACATTCTTTCCACCCCCTCTTCCGCTCAGTTCCCTGAGTCATTGTGGGTATTAAGGCTGCTTTATTGTTGAGGTCTTAAGTGTCTATGGATTTCTGCTTTGGGTTGTTTTGGATATTGTTGGTGTCTGTCTCTTTGACCTTTCCTGGGTTATCTGACTCGCTGTGATGATATATATGTCTTATGCTTATCACAACACTTTCTCGAAGGTTCCATTGGGATCTACACGAAAGGCCCGGGGTGGTTCATCTCTTGCTGGGATGTCAGCTATCTTCCTGTGGTTTGTTGGTGGAGTTGGATTGACTATAGCTCTCTCATTGTCTTCTGAAAAATACAAACAGAATCTCCATCGGAGAGTGAGATAAGTATAGTTAAATGAGACACACATTGCTAATTTGGCAAGATTCTACTGGGTGTAGCCTTTCTGGAGTTCTCTGGTAATGGGAATTTCCCCTTGGAGCCCAGGTTTTTGGTCTCCATAGGGCTTTGTCCTGGATCCCAGTTCCAGTTAAGGGTTCCTTGTAACTGAGCGGATTTCTTGGCCAATTTGAAAGGTGTTGATTACCCCCTGGGTTTTGGCACCACCATTGCACAGCTGATCACTCTTTTTTGTGGGTTCAAGAGTAAAGAGAAAGATTTCTCTTCTACAAGCAAAACACTGAAATAAAGGCTTATATAGCAACTATGGAAGGAGCCATGGAGAATTGGAGATCATGTCCTCCACCCAAGGGGATAAGGCTGTATACCTCCAGCTAGGCAACAGGGGGAAAGGGGTAATATGGTTCCAATAGAGCCCCCCTCTCTCCTCTCTCTGTCTCTTACAGAAATTGAAAACTCACATTATTTAAAATGTAAGATATCCTGTTTGCTGTTATTCTCTTTCTAAATTTCTTTTAATATACATTTTTAAAAATTTTGTATACATCAAATTAAACTCACCTGCCTGTGGGCTATTTTTAACCCCAGCTTGCTCTACACGACTTTCTGTATGTTGAAGGGTCTTTTCTGTATTTTGTAGGAGCATTCTAGGTCTCCTGCTTTGGAGTCTTCACTGACCAGGATGGCATGCCTTTGACCTTGACCTGGTATCCTCAGGACATGCTAAGGGAGGGGCCTGTAAAGGCTGGACAGAGGGGTGATCACCTTTTCTCAGCAGCATTGCCTTATTGAAGTCTTGTATTATCTGTGGCAAGGTGTGGAGTGCTGGCTTCTTTGGCAAGTCATCTCCTGGATAGAGAAGCAATGTAGTTCTGTAGGATGAACCCCCATCATGGAGCAGTGTTGGGGTTCGTCTTTAAAGCATGTGGTGGGACTCTCACTTGCACATGATTGGGCTGAGATGTAGTAAGCCACACTGTTATCTTGGGTCTTAGCTCAGCAGAAGCAGCTAAGAAACAAAGAAAGAATATGCTATATTCTGGTGTATGGTGTGACTCCTGCCTCCCTCGTGGCTACTCAGGGTCTCCAGGTTTTCCTTGGAGTTCACCAAGGATTTGAACTAAATGACTGAACTTCAGACCTGAAGCTGAGAACTAAATGAAAGGCCAGAGGAAAACCTGAGGAATGTGGTATGTGTGCTGGGGGGAGGGGGAGCTTGAAACACTCTTGTTTTCCTCTGGTTGTGAGCAGAATTCACCCAAGATTACCCAGCAAAGGGGGTCTGTGGCTGATTTTGTCACCAGAACCTGGAGTTACTATGCCCACAGGACATATGGGACCTGAGGGCCTGGCCTGGGCATGACCACAGGTGTCCTCCAGTTTATGTAGAATGGCTCTCACTAACAACCATGAAAGCCAGTGCCTGGGCTCTGGGGTGTAGGCTCTGCCTCCTAAGGCCTTTCCTGGCTTCCCAGGGCCCAGAGGGCTATGGGTGGGTGGCTGAGGCAGAAATGGGCCCACTGCTCAAGGTTGGCGGGCCTGTGATTTCTCACCTGTGAACAGCTGCTTAGTCTTAAATAGTTCTTTTTTTCTTTTAAATCAAGAGCTTCAACTTCTATCTAACATTGTCTTTAAAAAATTTAGGAAATGGGAGAATTATGATCATAGCTTTCTTTCCTTTCTTTTCCTGTTTTTCTGTGAGGGGGAAAAGTAGATTTTTTTGAGCTCCTAGTTATATTTTACTAGATACTTTTATATACTATAAAACAATAATCTAATTCACAATAAAATTGTCAGGTTTATTTGAAGAAGAAGCATTTATGAGTTAGGGAATATCAAAGTGAGAGAGGTCTAATGTTCTGATAAGTCATCAGAAGCAAGTATTTATGGGAAAAATTGAAGCAGAACAAAGCAATTATATGACTGGGTGTAGTTTTAAATTTGTTGTTTTTCACTTTTGTCTGTTAGAAATCCCCTAGCTACACAATCATCTAGTTGGTTGTGTTTGATTGGGTGAGGTTAAATTTTGTATCTGACATTTCTAAGCTTTTACGAAAATTTCCCCGAATTATATTTTGCTTATTTTGCTGTTTGAGCAAGAATAGTTATTTTTTGAGGCTTAATTTTATTTGCTCAGGAGTTTCTTAGGATCACTTTCCATTTTGAGTTGCTTTAATCATATCATATATAACGTTAGAAGAACACTATTTTTATTTTTATTTTTCTTATGTAACAGATGAGGGGCTCGAGATTTCTAGAAAGTTACTAATTTGTTTTATTTGATTTACCTGTATGTGCAGTCATTCACACTGTGTCCAGCACAGGAAATAGTTGCTGATAATGTTGTTTCCAAGAAGAATGAGCCAGTAAAGGATGTCTTTACAAAAGGGATTGTGGAGGCAGACCCATGGAGGATAAAAAAGAAAAGAAAGGCCCCACAATTGATAGTGAAATAAGCAATGGCATTGATTTATGTATCATTACATTGTTATTTCAAGGAATTTTCAGGTGTTGGCCATGTCATCTCTCTTGTCTTTTCACCAATCCTGGCAATATTCCTGACAAGTGAGAGAAAATGAACAAGTAATGATTTAGTAAGTGCCAAGAACACAACTCTAGTGACATTGTCACCTTCTCTTCCTGGCTTGGCTCGTTCCACTTCCCTGGGCCTCTGGAGACTCTAAGAAGAAGAGAAAAAAGTCCTTTTTCCACCTCGCTCCATCCCACCACCTCCCCTGATTTCTCCCAGCACTTTCAGCAAGAAGTATTAACTGAAGTGTCAGCTTGGGCTTTTAGTTCATGTGACAGAGAGCAAACAACTTTGAAAATGAACTGTGGTGAGGTACTTAGACAAAGCAGTTGGCAAAAACCCTGCCTCCCCACCCCCTGAGTTGGTCTTTCCCTATAGTCTGACTCTTAATGTGTAGTGCTGTGCCTAGAACATTGCAAAAAATAAATAAAAATCGAATATAAAAAGAGGCAAAAATCTCCAGTGCATGCTTTGCTGGGTATTTCTTTGTTGTTCCTGTTGTCAGAGAAAAAAAGCTCACATACTAATAATTTTAGCTATGGTTCTAGACACAAACTTTGATTTTGTTAGTCCATACGGTCTTTTCTGCCAGAACTAGAGGGAAAGTTACAGAGGAAGTGGCTTTACAGTCACAGTTCTAGGAGATTTATGTATCCAGACTAGAGATCTATTAACCTGAAAACTGGAAGTCAGTGGAAGTTTACAAGAGATCCTAAACGCAATCCTATAACCCTTACCACCAACCGTCTTCAAAGCCTGTCTGAAATTCAGAAGTCTTCAAATGCAGATAACAGGATGTCCTGAGTTGATTTTTCTCATTTAACATTAGACTTTTTTTTAAATTTACACAGCTCAGTAAGAAGAGAGACATACTTAGGTCTCACTTTTAATAACATATAGACATATACTTATTTGCTCATTCCACTGAGATATTGCTTAATTTTCATTAAAGCTGTTGAACCACCTCCTTGTTCATCTTGCTTGAATGCAATTAACTGTCCTGTGTTTATCTAGCTGGCCTTACAGTTAATTTCTCTGCTGAGCAAATGGTTTTATTTTTTTTCCTGCTCAGAACATCCTTTCCACTGAAACTTCACCGATAGTGTCATGATTCACAGTATACTTTTATTTCTGGGTGAGGGATTGGTTTGGGGGAAAAAATCGGAGGGAGCTGTCTATAGCAGACTTCACTTGGTGTGTTATGGCAACCATGTCCCCAATGAAGGACAAAAGTGACCACTCTGGTATGATTATGGTGTGTTGGCTCTTAGCATCACTCTGTCCCTTGGAGACAGACGATGGATAGACCGAGGAATGATTCTAGTGCATTTGCAAACACTAGACCAACAAAGATGAAGCATCTTTTGGTACACTGGACTTTTTGACTTTCCCTACATCTCTGTCTAGGCTGCAAGTCAGGAGCTGAAAGGCTGACAGATGACAGTTCAGTTTCCTCTCTCAGGAAAGTATACAGTATTCGAAGACAACCATGTTTCACAATGAATTTAAGGCTTTTATGGGGCACTCTTTAAAGCAAGTCTCTATGCTCTGCTCAGTGGGTTCTGGCCACGGTGTTTCAGTCCTGCGGAAACTGGGCACCATCCTTGGCCATGTGAGTGGGTGGAGGGACAGTAAATAGAAAGCACTTCCAACTCACAGCATCTCACTGGCTGTGTTTTTCTTCCATCCTTCAGCAGCTAAGAGGACAGAGCGAGTAAGCAAAGAATTTAATCAATTTGGAGAAGGGAGCGGGCTGATTACAAAATAACCTAAGCCACAGCAAAACTCCCAGCTGGAAATAACTTCCATTTGTAGAATCATATGGATGAGGCCTCATTTTTTTTAATATCTCTCTTCATCCCTACATATTTGGATTTACTTTCTGCTGGTTATTAGCCTAAAGATAGCTCTGAGTTCGCAATCACATTGTGTCTAGTGTGATTGGAGGGTCTGCTCTTAACATGTTTTCAGAAGTCTTGAGACAGTCATGAGCATGAATGAGTAAATTGAGCTGAGCACTGAGGGCGAGTGGAACCCCAGGGACCTCCTTGCATTCAGGGGTGCGCTCCTTCTCTTCCTTCTTCTTTGCATGGGAGGCAAGACTAGGATTACCTGAGGCTTAAGTCACTTTCTGTCCTCTGGTTCATCAATCGGAATATTGTGGCTTGAACCCACATTTAGAGTCTAGAAGTATTTGTTCCATAATAATATCAATCACTAATTTGATTCTTTGACAATAATTCAGAGTAGGACAATACAGATTCCCATGTATGCCATTCTCATTTTTAGGCTCTGCCATACTGGTTTATTTTTCTCTACCTTGGCCTATGGGTTTAAGATGAAACGAGCAAGAAGAATGGCTTCCACCTACTACCCAGGGCTCACACTGAGCCTGGCATCACTGTGCCCTGTCTCATTGAATCTCACACTTAATCTTCATTTTCTTTGTTTTAATGAAGACACTGAGGCACAGAGAAGTTGGGTGAATTGTGCAAGGTGATACAGCTGGTGAGCTGGTTTGGGGTCACCTTCCTTGTGAGCATTTCTGCTGCTAATTTTCCCATCAGCTGCCAAGGAGATGGATACATAGGAAGCACCTCTCTTCCCTCGCAAAAGAAACGATTATCAGGAACACTGAAGCCTTCGTGGTCTGCTTTCAAGGGCAGAATAAATGCACTGAACTATCCTTTCAGGCGCTAATAAGGGGCTGCAAATTCCGTGGCTATTATTGTTTTCCGGCTGACACTTGCCTGGGTCTTTCTCTTCTTCACTTTCAGGCTAATAATTAGATTTAAATCCCTGACAGGACTCTAAACATCACCCCAGGGAGTTCTAGCTTTCTTTACTATTACTTGCAAAGATTTCATTTTCAAAAAGCCCTTTGAAACTATAAGTAAGTTACACCCAGCAACAGCTTAAAAAAAAATCTATTATCTTATTGAGTCTTGAAAAACACATGCTGCTCTCCCATCTCGCCCAGAGAGGCCACCCCTTCTTTTTAATCTCCAACTGGAAGAATTAAAATACCCAGGGGGAACCAGAGCAGGTAGGTTCAGGAAATGATTCCATCAGCACCCGTGGTACTTGCCAGGTCGATATGACTGCCATCCAGGGTCTCAGAAGTGTGGATTCAGGAAGCCTGTTTTCATTTTATTAGAAATAAATTTGTTTTCTATATATAGTGAAAATTATTGTGGTGGCTTTGTTTCTCAGGGGAAACATGAAAATGTTCTTTATATGAGTAAATTAATCTCTCTACCTAGGTGTGGGGATTGCTTGGAGCAAGGACTTTGGGGAAGGCTTTGTATAGAGCTCTCTGCCTATTGGCTCTGTTCTTCCCCACACACATCTACCTGGGTCCCCAGTGATCCTGGAGAGAACCTTCCTAGGTGTAAAGCTGCCTTTTCAATCCTTTGAGGAACAAGATGGAGTCACTTAAAGAAGAGAGCACTGTGGTTCTGGTGGGGACCAAGAGGTAATGGGGACCTCATTAGCACATGATAAAGTACAGATGAGTGGGCCCCACAGGTCCTGGCACTCAGGAAGAATCTGTTCCCAGGCCTTCCCATGGCTCCATCATTCCTTCAGAGAGTCCCAGGTGCTTTGAGGGTAGACTCTCTAAGTCATGTCTATGCATACAACAGAAAGACTCCAGCCAAACCCTCTGGCCAAATGCATTCAGTACTTTTCCAAGGCACAAGAACAACCCAATATTTAAATTATATTAAAAGTGGTACTTTTGAGAAAAATTAACTGGAAAAAAATTTGGGGGCTGGAGAGACGGCTCAGCAGTTAAGGCACTTGTCTCCAGTGCCTAAGGCCCCGGGTTCAATTCCCCAGGACCCACATAAGACAGACCCTCTCTCTCTCTCTCTCTCTCTCTCTTTCTCTCTCTCTCTCTTTCTCTTTCTCTGCTTGAAAATGAATAACTATTAAAAATTGTTGATATAATATCAAATATAATTTCTTTTGAGTAATTAACAAATGTCCTACCTATATTGGAGGCAATGCATTCAACTTCCATAATTTTATGACTACTTTCTTTGAGGAGAAATGGAAAAAATAGTATTTGTTGATGCTCTCAAGTAGATTCCTCCTTAGGCTCTAGGATAAACTCCCTTTCCTTTTGAGCTGTGGATGGAAGCCAGGGCCTCGCACATTAGGCAAGAACTCTAGCCGAGCTGTATCTCCAGCCTGGTCTGGAACGATCCTTTCTGTTACGTTATTAATAGTTTTCACTAGAACCATGTCCATCAATCGCTAGGTGCAGAATTAAAGGTGTGCAGACTTATAGATACTACTGAACCCATGATTGTCAAATTTAAAAATTCAAGATATCTACCTAACCAACCCTACGGTGAGAGGACCACCAGATAGGATAACATTGCAGTGAAGAAAGGTTTCTTCAGGTGACAGAAGGTATTGTCTACTAACTAGCACAAGGGAGGCTTATTAATGACAATGGAAAATGCCCTGTTGAGCTGGAGGAGGAATTCCCTGGAGAGCCAGAAGCTTTCCTAGAAAGACTTGCCCGAGAGGTGGCCAATCATACAGGGCTGTCACCCAAGGTGGAGGGTCCCCACTGCTGCTGAGTGGAGAGGTGTCCTCGTTGGGAAGAGCAAGGGTTTTGTTATTGTCCACTTGCTCCTAGTGTGAGAGTTCATTCTAATAGTTTGTAGGTTGTCACTGTAACCTGGAGGCATTTCGCAGGTACTCTAAGACAATCGGGAAGCAAAATTACAGTGATTAGCTAGAGAGGGCTCACGACTGTAATTCCAGCACTTCAGAGGCCAAAGGAGGAGGATAGTGAGGTTTGAGGTCAGCTTGGGCTACATAGCAAATTGGAAGTTATCCATGGCTAGGAGATCTTGTCTCTGGTAAACTAAGCATTTCTGGTTTGTCTGTTTCAATGTGTTCATCTGTGTGTATGGAAGAATGAGGTAGGTTAAAATGACCTTGTTTTAAACAGAGGCTCCAGGAAAGCCTTGTCCCAGGCCTTGAAGGTGCAGTATCTGTCCCCAGAGAGCAAAAATGATTCCAGAAATCTGCCAAACCTAATCCTGTCACCAACACTGACATGACACTTCCATTTGTCTCCAAATTGAAGAGAAGTGCTTCCCCAGTGTATCTCACCACTCCAGTTGAGTAAAGAGATCTGGTTTCCTACAATTGGCTGGTATAGGGCTGAAAAACTTCTGCCTTCTAATAAAATGACTAAAGAAGTAAACAAGTCCCAAATAACTAGATTTCGGGTCACTTCCATGTGGTCTATGATGCTGCCTTCAACATTAAAGATAGCAATTATCTGTCGCTTAGGGATAAACATTTCATTTCCCTCAAAGTCCTTAAGCATGCTTGGCAAAAACAGCCTAGGTGTGTGAGTGCCCCAGACATTATCATAATCTACCATTTTCTAAAGTTGTTAAACTGGAGGCCTCGAGGAGGAAAAGTGCCTCCCAAAAGATGCATTTGAAGCCTGCACCTCGATGGGAGTTCTAATCAGGTTGAGTACAGTTCTGCGCTAGGCCAGCGGCCTCCAGTGCAGGAGACAGGCCATTAAATGCTTTCTGAACTCCATTAGTTACTCCTGCTGAGAGTGAAAAAGTCCTCATAAATGCAGAAAAATTAAATTGCCTATGAGGTAAGGAGTGAGATGGTAGTTTGTGACCTAATAGTATTCCCTATTTGAATTGTCTACAGTCAGACCTACCAGGCAGAATCAGGGGAAGGACCCGGAGGGCCTAGGAATCCTGATCCCAAATTTAATGACCACTTGTCATCTGGTAACCACCCCTTGGTTTGACTCCAGAACTTGTCCAGAACCACCCCTGGCTGGGCTGAAGTGCCTCAAGTAGGGCCTACAACCTCCACTCCAGACTAGATGTGGTGGTGAGGCTGGCCCACCAGAGCAAGCCATGCTTGGTTGGTCTCAGTATCCCAGGATGGCAGAGACCTGAGGTACAAATTGGGTGGGCAGAACTACTTTTTATTCTATTCGAGCTTCTGTTGTCCATGTACCTGGGAGAGGTAGGTAGACTTTAGCACCGCATGAAACCTGGCGAGGCAGGCTGCACAGAGGAAACTGAAAGCCAGCACCATACAGGCATTTGATTTGATTTGATTTGGTTTGGAGGACCAGCTGCACTGTATGAACTTTGGGGTTACATTGATTAACAGACTGCATGTTTGCTTTGATTTAGGCCTTAACTTGCAAAGTATCCCTACCTGACTGGTTAGGATGACTGAGAACGATGAAGAACTGTGCATTTCCATCTTGGCAGAGGCTAAACACATCACACATACAAGGACAACCACCGAGGCCCAGGCTGAGTGGTATGCCCAGGTCTTCCGGAAGGACCAGAACTCAGGTCTCCTCTGTTTTCTCATGATATTTTCATTATCATGGGAAAATAAAATAATTCAAAATTAACTATGAAACATACTATATCTGTTTAAAACTTTTCTTTATTAAAAGTTTTTTTTTTTTTTTTGAGGAAGGGTCTCACTCTAGCCCAGGCTGACCTGGAATCCACTATGTAGTCTCAGGGTGGCCTTGAACTCACGGCAATCCTCCTCCCTCTGCCTCCTGAGTGCTGGGATTAAAGGCGTGCGCCACCACGCCTTAAAAAGTTTTTTTTTTAACATAACGTTTTAAGTCATCCTTGGCATTATTACATTGATTTAAAAATTTCATTATGGTATTTTCATAGTTTTAAAATATTTATTGTCAGGCTGGAGAGATGGCTCGGCGGTTAAGGCACTTGCCTCCAGTGCCTAAGGTCCCCGGGTTCAATTTCCCAGTAGCCACATAAGCCAGATTCAGAAGATGGTGGCCCTGCTCTCTCTCTCTCTCTCTCTCTCTCTCTCTCTCTCTCTCTCTCTCTCTCTCTCTCTCCTTGAATTTGAATAAATAAAATATTTAAAAAATTATTGTCAATAATTAGATACATTGTATGGGCAAGTCTTGTGATGGTACCTCCGTTTCCCTCCCTCCTCCCTGTTCCCACCCCACTGGGGGCTCCTCAGTGGGCTTGCTGGACCAGTCCATGGGATTTTGAAAGCTTGAAAAATACATTAAGAAACCTCAGCAGACACATGCATGTGGTCTGCTGTCAAAGGAACAGAAACAGACCAACAAAATAGCTTAAAATGTTTTATTAAGTATATATAATATTACAGGGTAATATTTACACAGTTATGTTTTTAAATAAAAAATGTATCTTGGCAAAGATTGCAGGTATTCAAAGCTTCAAACAGTGATAAATTGATTTAATACATATTAAACAAACCTTTAAGGGTAACACAGCTGTAAAATAACTTTGGTCTTTA
Organism: Zapus hudsonius; assembly: GCA_004024765.1. Lineage (NCBI taxonomy): Eukaryota > Metazoa > Chordata > Mammalia > Rodentia > Dipodidae > Zapus > Zapus hudsonius. The sequence goes on from PVHP010000182.1 coordinate 132,818, forward strand.
AATCACTGCAAAAGAAAAAAGCTACTGACAAATTGCATACCTTTAATTGCTCTGCAGAAAGACCCCCAAGAGAGTGTCTTGCACACAGCAATGCTGGAATTCTCTTGATTATTTAGAATGGTTAATGGATATTTATATGAGATGGGAAGTAACTCTCAACAATGGCTTTCTGTAAGTAATGCTCTGTTTAATAAAAACGAAAATGTTTTCCTCTCTCACCATTCATGATAAGAGCACTTTTAAGATTCTACTCATGCTGCCTTACACAGAAAGCTATTCTCTCCAAAGACTAATGCATGGACAAGCTGGTCCTAAAGGGTCCCAGGGAAGAGTTATCCAAGTTCAAGGCAGGACACTTCCTGGATAGTGCACCTCTCTTCAAAGCTAACTTAGACATCCCTGGTAGCCACTGGAAACCATTCGACAGGTGTGGCACTTTGAGGATTTGACTCTGAGGATAGACTATAAATGAAAACTTGTGTTTCTAACTCAGCCCTCATAAAAAGAAAATGGGTTGCCGAATTATTATTATGATTTTTTTCTGCAGTTCTCAACAACAAGCAAATACAGAGGCTTATTTGTCTTTTCATATAACCACTGATTGCCTATTTGAATACTCTTGTCTGCCAAGAGAAATTTAGGAGGTGGCAGACAGCTCAGTTCTTATTTTTGAGAGAGAGGAGTAAATTTATCGCCTTTTACAGCTTTATTAACTCAAATTATAATCTGGTTGGTCATCTACAAAATTGACAACACTCCCTCCCCCCAAAGCTACACTCTATTATAGGAATGCTCCAAGAGTTTAATCCCACATCCTCGGTGATTTCAACAGAACAGACCGGGAATTTTCAGGAGGAAAATCATTACCTTTTACAGTTTTCAGAGCATGTGAGATTTGTCAAAAAAAGAAAAGTCTCTAGCTCACCCCTATTAAAAAGAGCAAGAAATCTAAATACAGCCAACTTTCAGTCATCAGACTTATGTACTGAGTGTCTAATGTATGCACACACTGCAGGAAGAGAAAGGAAGAAAGAAAAGCTCTGGCTGTGGAAGGAATTTTAAAATCCAGTGAGAAGAACAAGACAAAAACCCAATAGAGCTAAGCAGAGATACATGACGTAGCACAGGGAAAAGTGAAAGATGAAAGCGGTGACCAGACAGATGGGGACAGACTGCCAAGCACAGCCAGTGTGGGAGGAAGGGCTGCAGTGGAATTTGGGGGAAAAAAGAAAAATGTGATTCAGCCGTAATGGCTGGAAAGGTTGTTGGAGAAAACGACAAATGGTGTCACTCGGTACTATTGTACAAAAGGGACACAGACAATAAATAAAAGTCAACGGGAGGGCTGACAGCCAAAACAGGGATCAGGGAGTTAGAAGCAGAGTCTGGGACAAAATAGATACGTGATGCCCACAGCAATGCTAGCAACTCCAGTCTGATAGAGGACAGAAACGGGGGGTCATTCTGATTTCAAGAGGGTGGACCGGCCCAGTGATGCCCAGGCAGGGGGGCCCCTGCTGCTGGGCTCTCTTATCCAGAGAAGCCCATGAGAGCTGAGCTCATGGCTCTTTCGCCTGCTTCCCACAGTAAGGTCTAGGTCCATTAAAGAGGAGCCAACAGATGGTCAGACCCCAAAACAGAACCCCAAATAGAGGAGAGTTTACTACACATTAAAAGGTTCAACTTTAGTTTGTGAAAATTTGCCTATGAGGATTTTCATACCTGACTTTTTAAATAGAGAACAGGAACTTGGATCTTTTCCAAGTCCATCTGCTTGCACCCCCCCCCTCCTTTCATCAAAACTGATTTCTAAAGTAACAAATAATATGAGCAAAGTGTAAATATTTTCAGAAGAAAAAAACAGCAGCAGGAGCCATCAGATTTGTATAAAGGCATACAGCTCCCTCTCCATATGCTAATATTTTGGACGGCTACAAAATCAGGGAGGATATATATGAATCTGATTTTAAGAAAAGCTATCTCGATCCTGTGTTCAGTTTGTTGAGAGGTCTCAACAGGTCATAAGTTTAGGTTTGCCATAGACAAACCACTTGGTCCCAACATGAAATATGACAGTTTGGCATACAGAGAGGCACATGGAAACATTCGCTGGACTAAGGAGAATTAACCACCAGTAACGCAATCACAAATATGTAATATGCCTTATTACACAAACAGGAAGAGTTACTAGTATTTTTAGGGGGTACTGATGAGCATCCGAAAAAAGCTTGGCAAATTACCCGACTTTTAAAGTTTTAAGTGATCAAATAATTTGCGTCAAATATAATTCCACCCAACAAGGACCTTTGTTTTTAAATGTATTTACTAAAAGCACAAAGTTAGCTTTTGCTCTCCTGTATACCCCGCTTTGTCCATACAGAAGATGCATGTGCCTACCTTATATATGTGCACATACAAACACACACCCACAGACAAGATAAAAAACAAGTGCTAATAGTCTAAAAAGTACTCCATGCCATCACAACTGTGAGAACGTTGATTTTCTTCTAACTGGGGTAGTAGACGTGGTGGCTCTGCTTTACTTTTCCATCTTAGGGGATGAGGCATGAAGCAGGATACAGGAGGAAGGTGATGAGTGTTTTCATGCAACAGAGACAACAGGAATAATCCCTCCTCCCAGGGCCTTCCTAGGGCCTGATGGAGACACACATGCAGGAGATGCATAGTTCAGATTTCAGTCTTGTTTCATGCCTCCAATCAGAAAACATGGGAAGAAACACTGTAGACTTTTGCCTTCAAATCAGAGGAAGGGAATACATATGTTACAACCATAGCTATTTTTGCTGAAGAGTGTGAACACGGTGGTCTGAGAACCAGTCTGGCTCCTTTCTGCACTGATGCTACTGTGTCATGGGGCCACGTTCAAAGAGGAGAAAAGGTCTTGCATCTTGTACCACAGAAGCAAAAAAAAAAAAAAAAAACCAGAAGGACAAGTCAGGGTCCAAAGGGTTGTGTGAGAAAAAGAAAAACACATCCATCTAAAAGCACCCTAAATCTGGACAGGAAATGTCACACCAGTAGGTCAAAGAGGAAATGTGTGAACAGCAACCTCCAAGAATGAAGACCACTATCTGCATCAACACCACAGCACACACAGGTGGCACTTGGGAGAGTCCCAAATTCTTAGGTCGACTTCAGTCATTGTTCCCATGACCCAGAAGTGGCAGTTACTGGGTGAGCAGCATAACTGTCAAAGCTGCTGGGAACCTGAGTTTCCTAAGGCTTGTTGGAAGCCACTGTTTTTCTGTTCTTTCTTGACAACCACCAGGCTAAAGCTAGGTAATTCTCACCCAGAACCAATTTAAACCTAGAATCAAAAGGTCCGGGGATTTCAAGGCATCATTCTTGGGAGCTGCCCTCTACTTTTGTCCCTAATTGAGTACAAATAACAACAGAAAAATGGATCTCAATTGGTTACACAACACAGTTTATAATTTTTTATTAACTAAATTACAGCTGCTTTGAATATAAACTTAACTGTAAAAATCATTTATGGGTCAGTGACATGTTCTCTCATAGATTAAAACCAGCTCCTTTTTTTTGATTCTTCTTCCCAACAGTGAGTCATCAAGGCCGTGGTGCTTAAACACAAGTGTATTCCTTCACGTCTATGACTCCCCAAACTCCATTTTAGTTATTCTGAAAAATGAAAAAAATGGATACATCATCACTATGCATATCTACCTTCCATTATGTATTAAGAAGCAATGCATTTTTGAGATTAGAAATTGTTTCATATATGAATGTAGACATAGTGTATCAGGTTTCGATAAGTACAATGTCAATGCCAAATGAAAATAACAGTGAACACAGTTTGATAATCATGCTTTGCTGAGCGAGTTGTAAAAAAAAGACTACAGATGTTGGTTATTCAAAACAAAAGATATTGATCCAAGAATGATATTCTATCACCTCCATTTTGGCTTTAATGTAAGTGATATAGAGATATGATCACATGTATTTAAGAGAGGAAGACCCTAGGCACTGAGCAGGAATGAGAAGAAAGACTCCATCAGAGGAGATGGTTAACAAAAAATTCAGACGAGATAATATGAAAAAAGTTCATGTTATTTCAAAGGTCATCACAGATTTCATGCTCTACAAACAAAAATTTAAGGCCAAGGTTCCTTATGATATCTCCTGATACAGTGGCTCAAAAGAAAAAAAAAAGCATCTTAAGAGAAATCAACAAAGGAAGAGGCACTGAAGATTTTTATGAAAATGGAGAAAAGTTTAGTTTCTTCATTCACCTACATTATAATACTATGGTAGGTAAAAGAAAAATAAAGAAGTTGAAAAGTAGGGCATTAGAAAGTATACGTAAATAAACAATGCTAGGATTCTAGAAGGTACTTTTTTGGGAAATCAACCATTTTCTGATTGGGTTTGAGGCCTGGTTCACAGAAGGAAATTCATGCCTGAGACTGTAAACCTGGTCAAAAGCCTTTTATTACTGTTTTGTTAAATGGACATGATGTAACCAGGCCTCGTACTAGGTTTACAGATCAGATCTGTACACAGTTTTGCAGCCACACTGAAATCACCTCACTTAGTCCATCCGTGAGTTAGCACCAAGCATTCTCACAACTGAACCTCAAAGCTGCACCAAGCCAAGCAAAGAGCAGCCACGACAAAGGATCCAAAGGCTCATTTAATAGGTATTCCAGAAAGACTTGGCCGGTGCCAAATGAGCTTTGCAAATGAGCACATCTCAACACAAAATGAGTAACACGGAAAATCAAGACAACATGTCTCCTCAGAAAATTACCAATCATCTCCCGTGATTGCTCCTTAGAATTCACTCCCAAGAATGAATTCAAAGAATGGTTATAAATATGTACACAGAACTGAGAGAGGACACTAAATAAATACCTGAATGGTATCTAAAAGGATACAAACAAGTGAACACACTCTAAGAAGACATGAATAAATAAAATGCCAACAATTCCAAGACAATACAGATGAAGGAAAAGAAAAAGTGGAATCAGTATATACAACTAGAATTCAATAAAAAGATATAAAAATTAAAAAACAAACAACAAACAAGTGAAGCTGGAAATAAAAAATAAAATAAGTCAAATAGAAAGCTCCATGAGAAGCCTCAACAAGAAAATGGATCACACAGAAGACATAATAGCAGGACTTGAAGACAAGGTACAGAAACTGGATTAGTTGGTCAAAATCAATGATATGTTCAAAAATGTATGAGAGGTATGTGGAACACCAGAGAAAGACTAAAAGTTTGAATGATCATAGGAGGAGAACTGCAAGCCAGTGGCATGCAAAAAAATTTTCAATGATGTTGTAGAAGAAAAATTTTCAAATCTAGGGAAAGGGATGTCCATCCAAGTAGAAGAGGCCTACAGAACCAGAGAAGAAACTCTCCACCTCGTATGTATTATAGTTAACACCACCTGTGAAGAACAGAGAAATGGTACTGAAAGCCATAGAGGGGGGATATCACATGACATATAAACACAGGCTCATTAGAAAAACAGCTGACTTTTTACCATAGATACTCTGAAAGCCAAAAGGGCTTAGAATGATGTATTTCAAGTATTGAAATATCATAGCTTCCTACTCTTGCTATTATACCCAGGAAAATACCTATCTCTCATTATAGGAGAAAGAAAAACTTCCTATGATAAAGGCAGGCTAAATGAATTTATGATGAATAATACAGAGGACACTGGTAGGAATACTTTAGACTGAGGATAAAGAGTTAAGATTGTTTTACAGGAAAAAACAATAATCAGTGTTAGAACTGTTATTGAGCAAATAAGAATAAGTAAATACCAAACTCAGCAAAATCATTTATATAACAAGAATTAACTAACACCTTTCAATAATAACTCTGATTACTAATGACCTCAATTCCCCAATCAAAAGACAAAGACAAACAGACTGGATCAGCAAGTAGGAACCGTCTCTTTTCTGTCTTCAAGAAACTCATCACTAAAGACATATAACTTAGGAAGAAAGGATGGGGGGAAAATATTTCAAGCAAATGGAAGTAAAAACAGACAGCAGATGTTGCTGTGCTAATACCTGAAACAATGGACTTGAAACCAAAATTAATCAGAAAAGATAAAGAATGTTGCATCATACTGATTAAGGAAACATTCACCAAGAAGACAATGTAATTTTAAATATATGTGCACCAAGGACAGGTGTACTTGATTTCATAAAAGCCTGAAAAATATATATACATATATATACATAGAAGCATTGCAAATATACATATATTTATATATAATATATAATACATATTATATTATATATAATATGTATTATATATATATACAAAGAAGCATTGCAAATAAATGACATCATAGATTAAATAGACCTAACAGACATGTACAGAACATTCTACCCAAACACTATAGACATGGAAAATACATATTTTATAGGATGCACATTCTTCTGAGCAGTCCATGAACTTGTCCCTAAAACAGATCACATATTAGGATGCAAGCAAGTCCCAACATATACAGAAAAACTGAAATAACTCCTTATGTTCTATATGACTATAATACTGTAAAGCTAGAAACCAATAATAAGAAAAATATAGAAAATAAACTCATGGAGATTAACAACACACTATTGAATAATGAATGGATCATGGAAGAAATCAAGACAAAAATCAAAAGTTCAGGGAACTGAATGAAAATGAGAAAACAACACACCCGAACCTACAGAATATAATGAAGCACTAAAAAGAAAGTGTATAGTTGAAATGTCTACATTAAAAAAACAGAGACATCTTAAATAACTTAATGTTAACTGAAGGCCTTGATAAAATAATAAAACCAAACCCAAAAGTTGTAGAAGAAAAGAAGTAACGAAAACCAGGATTGCAGTCAATGAAAGAGAAATGAAGACAGCAACACAAAGAATCAACAAAACAAAAAGTTGGTTCTTTAGAAAAATAAACAAGATTAACTAAACTCTAGCCAAATTAACTGAAAGAAAGAAAAGACTCAAAGAAATAAGATTAGAGATAAAGAAGACATTAAAACAGATATCAATGAAATTGAGGAAAATCATAAACACATACTTTTAAAATATGTATTATACCAAATTGGAAAGTCTAAAATAAATGAAGGAATTAATAAATGCACATAATCTACTAAATCAAACAAAAATGAGATAAAGAATTAATTTATTAATATAATTAATTATATGTAAATTATGTTTATTAATATAATTAATAATTAATAAAAGTTTTAAAACAAGCAATGAGATTAAAGTAGTAAAAAAAATCTCACAGCCAAAAAATGTCCAGGTCCAAACAAAGTTATTGCAGAATTCTACCAGACCTTTAAAAAAGAAGTGCAACTAATGTTTCTCAAATTATTCCATAAAATAGAAAAGGAAGGAATATTCCTTAATTCCTTATAAAATCAAAACCAGATGGAGACACAACAGAAATGGAAACTTTACACCAAATATTCCTGATGACCATAGACACAAAAGTTTTTAATGAAGTGGTGGCTGGAGAGATGGCTCAGCGGTTAAGGCACTTGCATGCAAAACCTAATGATCTGGGTTCAATTCCCCAATAGCCATGTAAGCCAGATGCACAAAGCAGTGCATACATCTGGGGTTCTTTTGCAGTGGCTAGAGGCCCTGGCATGCCCATACTCACTCTCTTCTTTTTCTTTCTTTCCCTCCCTCCCTCTCTCTGTAGCTCTCTTCTTGAAAATAAATAAAGAATTAAAAATGTGTGTAATAAAGTAATTGCAAACTAAACCCAGGAAGTATACCTTGATCAGCTTGGCTTCATTCCATATACAAGAATAGTTCAGGGCTGGAGAGATGGCTCAGCAGTTAAGGCACTTGCCTCCAGTGCTAAAGGCTCTGGGTTCAATTCCCCAGGACCCACATGGGCCGGACCCACAAGGTGGTGGCCCTGGTGCTCTCTCTCTCTCTCTCTCTCTCTCTCTCTCTCTCTCCTTGAAAATGAATAAATAAAATATTTAAAAAAAATTAAAAAAAAAAAAAAAGAATAGTTCAACATATGTAAATCAATAAATGTAATGCATCACATAAATAGCCTCATAGAAATCACATGATTGTTTCAAAGATGCCATGAAAGACTCTGACAAAATCCAAGATCCCTTCATGGTAAAACAACCTAAAAAGACTAGAAATGGAGTAAAATATCTCAACATAAACTTCATGTTAAGTGGGAAAAAAACCTTGAAACCTTTCTGCTAACTTCAGGAACAAGGCCAGGCTATCCACTCTCTCCACTCCCATTTATGTAGTACTTAAAGTCTTACCTAGAGATATAAGACATAGAAAGTCAATACAAGTGAAACGAACCATAAAGCTAGAAGTGAAACTATCCTCATTTGCGGGTGATATTCTATACATTGGAGACTAAAAATCTCTACCAGAAATTTCTTCACTGATAAGCACTCTGAGCAAAGTGGCAGGCTACAAAATTAACATACAAAAACCAGTACCTTTCTTATATATCAATGAGATAAACAGACTGAGAAAGAACCAGAGAAACAGTCCCATTTATAATAGCAAAAAAAAAATAATAAGCAATGTGGAATAAACTTAACAAAGGAAGTGAGTGACCTCTATGATGGGAACTTGAAAGTGCCAAGTAAGAAACTGAGAAAGACAGAAGACAGAAAGATGCCCCATGCTCACAGATTGGTAGAATCAATACCACTGTAGTGGCCAAAAGCAATCTATAGATTCAATACAATTCAAATCCAAATCCACCACCATTCTTCATTGAAATAGATAAAACAATCTTCAAAACTCAGATTGCCAAAAGAAGCCTCAGTAAAAGAATACTTCAGGAGGTGTTACCATACCTGACTTCAAGTTATAATACAGAGCCATAGTAATAAAAACAGCATCGTATAGGCACAAAACCAGACATACAAATAATGAAGTTGAGTGGGAGACTTTGAGGGAAGTCCATACAGCTAAAGCCAGCTGAGTTTTGACAAAAATGCCTAAATAATACAGGCTATTGCCATGGTTGCTGACTGCCTGTAAATCGACATGGAAGACCTTACTACAGAAGACACCACACCTATTGGCTACAAGTCACTGAGAAATCAAGTAAGAGCCAATGGAATCTTCCTTCCTGTTGGTTAGTTTTCATAATGCTGGCAGGTGCTATCCAGATGGCTAGCGGGGGGGGGGGGGGGATTCACTAATAGTATCAGCCAACAGAAAAACTTGTATTCCTCAATAGTGATCCACCAGGAAAGATGTGTCCTCTTGGGCAATAGTGGTATGAATGTCATGGGGTTAAACAACTGCTCTTTGATTAGCTTTGAGGTCAGCTCCCAAGGAGGGAACACATGCTTGTTACTGAAAGCAAAGTCAAAGCCCATTGCTGGGGAGACTCGCAGCCTGAGGAAGAACCTAAACAGAAGTGTTGTCAAATAGCCTCCAAATATTTATCTTTATGCCCACAAATAAATTCTACTCCCAGCCCTGGTCTCAGAAAACTCCTCTCTTTTTTCTTTTCTTTTTTTCTTTCTTTTTTCTTTCTTTTTTTCTTTCTTTCTTTCTTTCTTTCTTTCTTTCTTTCTTTCGTTCGTTCGTTTGTTCGTTCATTCTTTCTTTCTTTCTCTCTCTCTTTCCTTCCTTCCTTCCTTCCTTCCTTCCTTCCTTCCTTTCTTTCTTTTCTTCCTTCCTTCCTTTCTTTCTTTCTCTTCCTTCCTCTTTTCTTTCTTTCTCTTCTTTCTTTCCTTCCTTCCTGCCCTCCCTCCCTCTATCCCTCCCTCCCTCCATCCCATCCTTCCTCTCTCTTTTCTTTCTTTCTTTCTTTCCTTCCTTCCCTCCCTCCCCCTATCCCTCCCTCCCTCCATCCCTTCCTTCCTTCCTTCCTCTCTCTTTTCTTTCCCTTCCTTCCTTCCTTCCTTCCTTCCCTCCCTTCCTCCTTTCCTTCCTTCCTTCCTTCTTTTCTTTCTTCTTTCTTTCATTCAGTGGGAGGCAGTTATTGCAGAGTGACTGATGAGTGTTCAGACTCTACATAAGGTAAAGGGGTCTATATGTATATATCATTCCTGCCAAGACTCAGGGAACACTGGAGAAGATGGGACCAAAAGAAAGTAAGAGCTGGAGGCTGGGGGTGATCACAGTGGGACTCCGTCATGGGGACACTGAAAAGGCCATTCCACTCATAAACTCCCCACAGTTGTGCACAAGCTATGCACAAGATGGCGGGTGGGGGCCAATCACCATCCTGTTATCGATAGGGAGGGAGGTGTGAGACCACTGTCATCCCTGATGAACTAATGATAGATAATGATTGCCAGTGGAAGGGAAGGAGCTGCTGGTAAGTGACGAAAAGAAGAAGAAATGCAGTAGAATAGAGAGGGCAAGGGAGTATACTATGGGGTACATGTGATCAAATGCAGTATGTATGGATGAAAAAATTTAAATAAAAAGGTTAAGGTATAAAATACATCTCATACATATATGAAAATGTCATAGTAAATACTATTGAATATCATTAATATTGCTAATAAAAGAATGAAAGTACTCATTATTTACTTCTACTAAGTACAATAGGTTTTTTTGAGGTAGGGTCTCACTCTAGCCTAGGCTGACCTGGAATCCACTATGTGTCCCAAGCTGGCCTCGAACTCATGGTGGATCCTCTTACCCCTGACTCCCAAGTGCTGGGATTAAAGGTGTGCACCACCACGCTCAGCTAAGTACAGTAGTTTTTAAGGCAGCAGAGGTTATATAACAAAATATGCATTTAAAGATTGTGGTAAAAAAACTACGAATATGGGATCATTCTGTTACTCCTTGTTAAATACAAGTCTAAACACTTTTAAATTTAGCACACTAACCCATGATCAAAATGTTTTTAAATTTATGAAAAAATTAATTGTACACAAGGGAATAAAAGCCTCTGGTGCACTTTGTTATAGAGGTGAGCAGGCAGGTCCCAGACTTTAAAATAGCAAAATATAGATCAAAGTGTTTACATGAGCAAGGGATGGTTGCAAATATCAATGCTATAAAGAAAATTTTAAAAGTACCATAAAAATATAAATGGAGCTACTAAATGTCAGTATATTATTAAGGTAAAATCAGGAGGAATGTTTATAATATAGGTATTTAATATTTATTTAAGAATCAACATATTATATATACATATGGAATATTAAAAAGTTTAGTAATATAGAGTTTAAAAATGAGAAATGCCAAAGTAACTAAACATGTTTCTTTCCCTTTTTCTTTAATCCTCTTCCATAAAGTTACAACTAAGTTCCTGCTTGGAGAATCAGATATTCTAGGCCCCCCATGGGTCACATACAGCAACATCACCTAAACAAACATAAAAAACCCTGTCAAAATGATGCAGATTTGTAAAAAAAAATTTAAGTCAAAATCATCATGTACTCCATGGGAAACATATTTATCGTAAGTGACAATTTCTCAGCTTTGAACTATGACTGACTTGTGAGTCTCCACATCATTTATAGTCACAGCTTCACAATTTTTGGCAAATATGTGATTTTTTATCCATCAAGAAATGTGGACCTTTATGATTTGACCATGCCCTTTTATTGAAAAGAAGACACATTTTCAAGAAGCTTTTAACTTTCTTTGGAATGTCTATATTTTAGCCAATGGGTAATAATGTAGGTGTATTATATACTTACCATCGTTCATCATTCCTTTTGATTCTTTAAATGCTAAGGATTAGTAACAAGCCAAGAAGGCAGTTAGTAAGGTCCCACAGTTAGAAATCACTTCAAAATAAACACATATGCAAGAACAAAATGCCAACTACTCCCCAACTAGACAGCCAAAGCCGTTATTTGAAAGCTACCATTTCACTGCAAAGCATTTCTATGGATCCCAGCCAGAGCATCCAAAGCAAACAGACCCAGGGATAGAGATCTATATTTCTACAGAAAGTGAAGCATTCTGGTCTCACTCCACGGTGGCAGCCTGCATCTTCCTGAAATTTACAAATCTCATATGGAAACTCACTGAGGGTCCTCTCTACTGAGGGTGCTATACTTCATCTGGGCCAATATAAAAAGGTCAATGGTCCCTTGCCCAAATTGCACTTGGCTTGGGTAAACAGACAGTGGGGACCTTAGAACAGTATGTTTTTCCCAGAGGTGCAAATATGAATGAAATTAATAATCCCAATTCTTGATGAATAATCAAGGAAAGAGAGACCAAAGCAAAAACAAACTAACAACAACAAAAAAACACCCCAAAACTAGATTCTTCACAAGGCATCAATGGGCAGTCTAGCTTATTTTGAGGACCAGTTCAAATTATGATGTGATAATGGATCAAGAATAAAAAAAGAATAATATGTAAGTTTACAATGATCACATACCGTTAAGGGGTTCCTCTACAGCTTTCTGGAAAAATATTTAAAATACATTCATATGAAGTATAATTGAACTCTTGTCTTTTTATTCTAAAACTTACATATGTTAATATTTAAACTGCATTGTGAATAGAAATGCTAGAGTCTACAAACAAAATAAGATAGCAAAAACCTAATAAAGCAAAACTTGCCAAGTCTAATTCATAGTTCTCTTAATATGTTTTTCTGTGCAGATTTTCCCATTCCATCCCTCTATCTCAGTTCAAGCAATTCTAAATTTTCAGGAAAATATTGCAATGCAAACATGCAAATACCAACAACAGATACATAATACAGGTAAACAAGAGATGGCTGCAAAGCAGAGTCCTCACATCATGCAAACTGTACACAGTAACAGGGAAAGAAAGTTGTTAGGATTTAATATTCTAACGACTGGATTATCTCTAAGAGGTGCTGAAAAAACCCTGATGGCTGCTTGTGCCTAATGTAGTCATGCATCAATCTCTTCAGAATAAATGGCTGATATTTATTTATTAGCATTATTAAATTAATTAATTAATTAATATACAGCCTGCCCTAAATTGCCAGAGTTAGGAGCACTTCCTGCTATTGATAGGGGACTGTCTCTGGGATTCCAGAGAGATCGGTCACTGATCATTTCTAGAAAGCTGAGTACAATCTTATTTCCATATAAGAGCTCTGGGACTTGTCAATATGGTGAGGTGTACATTGATGTTCTTTTGGTCTTCTCACCTGTCTCTCCTAAATTTTTTTCCTTTTCTTAGAATTTTCTCAGAGAGCTTATAAAGATACCACAATATAATGAAATCTGCAGTAAAGTTTTTAGGGAGAAAAATGTTTATAAAATGGGGGAAGGGACAGAAACTGATTGGTGCATTCATCACCCCACAGAGAATACTAATAACCCAGGGCCCTCAGGGGAGTGAGGTTGGGGAGAGTACAGCCTGATGCAAATATGACCAATATGCAATATGTTCAGACGGTAATGTTCTTAATTAATAAAAATAAAGTTTAAAAATGGGGGAGGGTGAAACATAACTCAGAACAATTTTTTTAAACAGCATTTACATTTCAACATCTTACAGACTGTAAATCTTAATGAAGTCAATTTCTCATAAATGTTTCTTCCTTGTTATCAAGCCTGAAATTGTTATTCAGTGTATTCACATTCAAGGAATCCAATAGGTAAGGAAACAAATTGGATTCAGCTTTCTTCTTATGGAACAGATGACCATTATTCCTCCCCATAAACTTTCTAATTCTGGGTATAAGACATGAGCACAATCTTGAGGGATCACTGATTCTATTCTAATTATACTTAAATGACCAAACATTAGTTTTAAAATAGAATTAAGACCAATTTGTGCCAAGGTGTGGAAATGACTTCAATACTGTCTTAATATGATTTGACCCTAAGCAAGAACAAAACAGTTTAATATTCCAATGATCAAATCTCATTCTAATCCACCAAGCATTTTTTCCCAATTCTAAATTAAATACAAACTTGAACTTACCCTAGGAGGTTGTATAGTCCTCTGATTGGAAGCTGATGCAAATAAAACATAAAGATATAAATTTAATAAATGAAATAAATTGAGGCAATGTAATACTTAATTGTAAGCTAAAGTGCTTGGGCTAAGACTACAGGGTACTAGAGACTCCAACAAAGAATTCCTGCTTTGATAGTCTCTTCAAAAATACATGACATGCTTGATACGCATTGAGAGAACAAGCAAGTAACCAACTAACGTGCCCACAGTAAATAACCAATGCACACACCCTCTCGTTTGTGTGCCATCTCTCCCTCAGTTCAGCCACTTACTACAATGGTGGAAAGACACTGTCATCTACCCTCTCCAACCGCAGGCTCATCTCTCGCTTTTACTTGGCTGGCATGGGGTACAAAGTGGCAACGAGAGCTCTCCACTTTGCTCCATCTCCTTTAGCCCACTCTTCCTCCCAACAGAACAGTCTTTTCTCTTTTCTTGCATCTTTCCAGTTCTCCAGACAGTTAACAGGTAGCTAGTTCTGGCCTCAATGAGAACCTCCTCTGTATTCTTCCCTGGCTTTCTGAGCTGGCCATTCTCTGCTTCGGAACAGATGAGCTATTGAAGATGAAGGAACAGAGGCCATGAACTGAACCGAAACAGGGAGAACTACTTTGGGTAGGTAAGAAGCAGCAACTTCCTTACAAAACCTTGGAGCTGCCAAAGCGAGTCCTGAATACACCCAGAGTCCTAGAGGCACCCAGACATGACCAGCAGCATTCTCTGAATCACCCAGTAGCAGGGAGACCCTACGGTTACTCTCCCAACATCTCTCTACACCAAACACAAACTTCTCATAAAAATGTTAGCCGTGCAACCATTCAGAGAGCAAGAGCAGAATACATGATCTAGCTAAACAAGAGCAAAATGAAATCATTTTCAAGTGATACAAATCAATATCAGTTAAACAGTAAAAAGTGTGCTAGGGTTTGTAGGAGTTCACTGAAACCCAGCCTGGCAAGTAGGCTGTTTTGCTCCTGACCCCATGGAGACAGGTTCAGGGCTTCTCTGCTGTTCTGTGCTAGTTACTTACTACGGCTCCCCAATGTCCACTCCAACTTCTAGAGAGGACAGGTTCTGATGAAGGCAGGCACTCCCTGGCTAGCCTGATAAAGCTTTCTCAAACAGGAAATGGTAACTGACTAACAAGTGAACAGTTTTCACTCCCACCAGGATCAGAGGAGGAGAAATGAGACAAAATTGGTGATGGGGAAAGAAGGTGATAAAGACATAGGAGTTAAGGAAAGAGGAGCTCTGAGCTTAGAGGTGAGAAAAGCGTGCCGACCCAAAGAGCTGCCTTGGGGTAGATGACACAGTTGCACAAACAGAATCCTTCTTAAGTCATGCAAACTGGACACAGGAACAGGGATAAGCGAGAAGAAGACAGGATAAGAAAGAGCCGAGAGAGCCTAGACAGCTGCTGGTGCCGAAAAGAGCGTCAACCCACTCTTGTCACTGAGAAGGAAGTGGGATGCTCCCCTTATTACAGGTGCCGGACCCTTCCAACTGCTCAGCCGCATTCGGTCCCCCCTGTGAGGCCCAGCTTCCTCATGAAGGCCACCTCTTTTCAAAGAGGGAAATGGGTTGAGATGCATCATGTCTAGCGGCTTCCCAAATAAACCAAGCAGAATTCGATCCTTGTTAGGGACCATCAAGGTACCTCAACTACCATGCTCTAAGGTTTGAAAGGAAAAGAGCTATCTATATTTCTGATCGGTAATATGAAGGGTCAGAGGAAATATTTTAGTTAAACTGCTGAGCCCGTAGAGGTATTTTATCATAGTTAATTTTAAGAGTTGTCAAGTCATTCCCCCTTTCACCAACAATGTACAGAGTTGCCAAGTTTCAAGTCTAAGGAATGTCACGTTTAGCTACACTATTCTGAGGAAAGATCTACATATGAGGGATACCAGTCAGTTGTGATCTTTTAACTATAAAACAGGACAATTCAGACCCAGTGGGGATATAATCCATGTGACAAAGAACGAACAGGACTGGCTAAAGTTAGCATGAGCACGGGCAGCCGTCATATTTTAATCAAGAGCTGTAAGCATCCGTATGAGCCAATCTGCAATCCCTGTGGGTGTGTTCTCTCTCGGAAATACCCAACTACATGCCACATGTATGTTTCCAAGTCTTTGTTTTCTTTTAGAAACACGTTTTTAGTGATAGATTCACATCTTGTGTACAATGGACAAGACAATATATCTGAACGCATACATACTCATCTGTTGGGCATATACATATACGTGTCTTCTGCTTCAGTGTATTGTAGAAGGAATATCTGAGCTGTTACAGTAGATATGGCTCCTATTATTAGGATGATTTGTTTCAAAAGAGTAGCACATGGCTTTATCCTGAACTGACTGGTAATGGCTTTGAAGTTGAATAAACACGACCCTCATCAATCATGAATCCATCCTATACAAACAAGTCCAAGTTCAATGAATATAGTTAGCTCTTTTGAATATTTTATATGCTCTCACAATAAGTTAGTATTCTCAGCCCTCTTTCTGACTTATAAAATCAAAATGTTTCTAGTAAGAAAGAAAAAAAATCCAATGTTTTTTTAAAGAAATCATACCCTTTAAAATTACAATTAAGGCTACAAATTTAAATTCAGATATAATGAAAAACATAGAAGTTAAGATTTTCACATGGATATTAGCTCACTTTTAAGAGAGAGTGTGGTTTTTCTTTTAACTAAGGATTTTATTGCATTTAAATCAAGACATCCATTTCTACAACTGCTTTTTCAGCACAGAGAAATTATTTTGGGAATTATTTGTAACTTTTACTTCTTGATATATATGCTCAAATTTGCAGCCTTAATTTAATATTTATTCAGATTTACAAGGCCAGAACACATAAGCAAAATACATTAGTTTCCTAGTCTACCACATTATCTAAGAAGCAGCTTTCCTGTACCTGTTCTGTTGGTGCCTTTCAACTGACCGAAGGTGTCTCTCTGCACTCTGGCATCAGACAAGTTGATTTGAAAAGTTAATTTAGGATATTCTCAAAGTACGTCAGTCAAATCGGCCTAAATTCTTAACTTACATATGGCATATTTCTCCACTAAACCATGATAAAGAAACACTTTGGGGTTCTTGTAGTGACTGCACTTTCATTTCATTTTAATTTAAAATAGGAATTTCAGCAGCTTCACTAGCTTCCCAGGAATATAAGGCACAGAGGTAGGGAGGCTAGAGGCAGGCACATGCATGATGTCTTTTCCTGCGGGAGGCAGCATGGCCCTCCCTGAGGGCTACAGAGCTGACCATCTCGCCTTGCCAGATGGGGAGGCACAAGGAGGCAGGGGAACAAAGGGAGCCATTCTAGATATCTATGAGGGAAGGGTGACAGCTCAGGGTTGTCAATCAGCCAGAGACATCTGCCTCAACACAGCTATGTAAATACTGCAGGTCACATACTGTTCTTAGACATGCATAGGGCCAACATCATCTGCAGTATCACCCGTCAAGGCCAGGGTCAGGCCGACTGGAAGAACAGGTATCAGAAGTCCAGACCCCAGAGCCAGCATGTGGACCCATTGTAAATGTACTCAGCTGTGTTGCATAAGCTTATGTGACATATAGATAGGAAATTTAATTATGAATCAGCCAAGACTTATGAACACACAAACCAATGATAGGCACATTTTGGTTGCATATTTTGATTAGGTATCTAATAAGCATTGATTAAAAGGGAGAAAAGAATACATAACTGTCAAAATTTTACTATTGGACATTAGCAATCAAAGTTTAGAAATAAAGGTAAAAATTCATGGATTGTACAAATCACATGAAAATTTTCTTCACTATAACCATTCATATTTTATATTAATTTGTAGAAACATAAGGTTTACCTAAAGTAAAGCAGAAACAATGCTGTTTTAATTTCATGAATTTGTAATTTTACATTATCTTGAAAAAATGGTGAAGTTTGCTTTACTTCATAATTTTTTAAAAAAATTCTTTTAAGGGAGACTACCATAAATCAGTTGGTAGGCAATACATTTAGCTTAGCTTAGACAATCCAAAACTCAAATTTCAGAACTTCTAAAAGTATCTCCCTCTGTCTATATATATTCAAAATAAAAATGCACAAACCTGTTATTTGATAACTGTCAGATTAAATACCAAGGTTAGAAACACTGTGAGCAATGCCACATTTACTAAGAATTGATTTTTAAGGTAGCAAAATCTTAACTAAAAAAAATCTATATTATTATATTGGTCTTTCTTACCTAAAAAAATTTTTTAAGTAATGCACTAGGAGTCACTACACTTTAAAAGGAGTGATTTTTGATTTCTGTCTCCTTAGAACATGTCTATATATGTAAGTATTGTGTAAGAACAGAAAGTGACACACAGGTCTCCACAAAAGAGCTCTATTACTGAAATAATGGATAATGGAAAAGCCTTTTCTATTAATTAAAACTGGGTCTTAAGGGTTGGGGAGATGGCTCAGCAATTAAAGGTGCTTGTTTGCCAAAGCCTGTCGGCCCAGTGTTCAATTTCCCAGTACGTACATAAAGCCAGATGCACCAAATGACATATACATCTGGAGTTCATTTGCAGTGGTATACCCATACACACACACTATCATTCTCTCTCTTCTTACAAGTAAATGAAAATATTTAAAAAATAAACACGTAAAATGGATCTCACTTTTTTCATAATATAAAAGCTCTATATATTATATAAAGCAGAGCGATTTTATGAATTCATCTTTAAGTATCCTCATTTCAACTGTATTCCTACATTTTCAAGGTATCACTATAGCTATATTTCTTTGGCCCAGAGTTGGAAGAATCAACAAAAATCATTTTCCAAGTTATATTTCTGAAATGCTTCATAGAAAAATAAGACTGACTTACCCACAAATTTCATATAAACTAGTCCAAGTAATTCTGCTAGAGCTATGATACCCAAACCTGAAATCAAAAGGGGGCCATGCACTGGTTCACAAGCTGCAGAAAGAGAATATGAAACTTGAATGAGAAATGCATGTAAAATAACTGACTCGTTAAGAAATTAAAAATAGTAACACTAAGTTTTTTTCTTTTGGTGGTGCTAGAAAAATGCATACTTACCACCAAGCTACACCGCCAAACATAATATCAAGTTTTAAGGCAATTCTTAATCTAATGATCAATAAAACTTATCTATATATAGATAATAAAAGTTAACTTTATTAACCCAGTCAGTGAAATGACTCTCAATTTTTATGAGTAAAAAGAACTCCTTTGTATGACATTCCCTTATATCAAGATTAATGATAAATTAGTGTGCAAAGTCTAAGTTCCAACCAATTAATTATAGCTTGGTTATTTTTAAGGTATGCTTGCAAACATGGTGAGAAGGCTCAGCAGTTACGGGGACTTGCTTGCAGTCAAGACTGCTGGTACAAATTTGATTCCCTGGTACCCATGTAAAGCCAGATGCAAAGTGATACATGTATCTGTGATCCCAACTTGCCTACAGCCATGGGAAGCAGAGGCAGGAGAATCCCAGAGATCATGGCTGGCTAGACAGGAGCCAATGCAGCAGCAAAGGACACAAGGCCATGAGAAGACAAACACCCTGCTCTGACCTTTACATTAGCACTCTGGTATACACACACACACACACACACACACACACACACACACACACACCATACACATACACATATACAAATACATAAACTTAAGAGATGGAAAGGCTCAACCACACATGCTGAAGCATATGTGGAGAAACTGAAAATCTCTCTCCTTGATACCAGAGTTCATGAGGTGACTACAGAATTAACTATACCTTAACACTCCTTTATTTACCCAAATAAAGTTGAAAACTTACACATACAAAATCATGCACTTGAGTGTTTAAAGAAGCTTTACTTATGGTTACAAAAAAAATCCTTAAAGCAACCAGAATACCCTTCAAGGTGCATGTATGAGCAAATCGTGACATATTCATAGGACAGACTATTATTCAGCCTGATAAGGAAGTAATGAGCTATCAAGCTATAAAACTAAGATTCACATTTCTAAGGGAAAGAAACCCACATGAAAAAGCTACCGTACAGTATGATTCTGACTTTAAGACATTCTGGAAAATGGAAAATCCTGTGGAAAGCGGACAGGTCAGTGATGCCAGAGGCTTGAACAGAGTGTGGGGGTATTGTGTGTGGTGTCCCAATGGAGGACACGGGTCATTAGACACCTGTCAAGGCTGCGGCATGGACTGTGCACCAGGAATGAACCCTAACGTAAGCTAGGCTCATCAACTCTTTCCGTCTTGTCTGGGATGCTTTACCTATGTGGGGTGTAGGGAAGGGCTGGGAACATATGGAAACTATATTTTTGCTTTCCCTTCAATTCTTCTGTGACCCCAAAACAGCTCTAAAAGACAAGTCTCTCTATTTTTTTTAAAAAAAAGTTTAAAAGGCAGAAAGAAAACAGTTCTATGAGAGGATGGAATTCTTACCCATGATACAGAGACACAGTCCAACCACAGCGAGAACATAGCCCAGCACCTGGGTGATCAATATGGCGATGGTGAAGGAGGTCATCCCGAAGGCTGGGGAAGGCAAAGGACATAACAGAGCGGTGAAGGCCACTCCTCCTGGCATTCCATACGGTCAGAGTAAGATCCGATGACACAGAGGTTTCTTTTCAGGTGACATAATTTCATGGTGATTTCCATGAAGACTCAGGTCCACACTCACATAGTTTGCAACCTTTTATCATCACTGCCTTCTGAGATGCACTGGTAGTTTCTACCTAGAATTTTAAGCCAAAGCTGCTTTGGCCACACCTGTGCATTTATGATACTGGTGGCATTTGTGCATGGTGTCTCCATAGCAATGCACCACACTGCAACTGGACTAGAGAAGAGACCTGCTCTGAAACGTCACACAAGATCTGCGATTTTCTAATGAAGTCGTCTTGCCAACATGAAGCAAGTCAGAGAGGCTCTCACTCACTGTCAGCTGGGAAGCTTTAGTAAGAACAAAAATACGATAGTGACTTACTCTTAAAATATATATGATATGGACCGTTGTTAAGACATCTAACTGTCTTTTCAAAATAGTGTCACCGCTAACTAAAGTATGTTTCTAAAATTTGTGATTGATAACCCTGTCTTATAGAGCGAGTGCTCTTAATGCAGAGAGTTAGTCAAAGAAAATTTTTCTAACATTTAATTTATAACTACAAAACCAGAAATCAGAATATGCAAATAATCACTGAAAATTATACAGCACACTTTAAATTATGTTACCTGCCATGAAATGCAAAGAAAAATCACTTTCACAAAATGACTGCCTTAAAGATCTAAGATAACCTTAAAAGTCAATCTGTATGGTAAATGTCATTATAAATGCAATGGACAGTCCTTTAATAAGCTAATTTTTATTGAGCTGTTAAAAACATACAAGATATTTTTACAAAACTACATTTAAAAAATCATGCTGGAAGAATAAATACCCACCTGTCATAAACACATTGTACTGAAGTAATATTAATATTCCTGTAGAAATGACAATGAGTCCAAGTCCAGAGGCATTCTTCACTGGGTATTCTCCTGTTAACACATCAGCGTATTTAAAAGGTTTGCTTGCATACTTCCGTTCTCTATGAAGGTGAAGTACTTAATTTACTAGTTTTCATCTCAATTATCCTGTGACACATTCGCAAGTTTCTCTCAAGTTCACATAAAACGAGTGGTCCTTTTTTGGTTACTTAATGTCAAACTAAAGAATTTTTACCTCAACATATGGACGATGGAGTTCCACAGTCTACCAGGGAGTCCCCACCTGTCTTTGTTTTTCCTCCCACGTGCTGGGTCCTCACACTAGCACCCCCATCTCGGCCAACAGAACTTGCCTCCACAGTGGATGAATGGTGGTCCTAACTACATTCCCATGCCCAGTTCCTAGGGCCTGTGACTATCACCTTATGTAGCAGGAGGGTGAGAGACACATTAAAGGGGAAGAGATGTGATTCACTCCCGAACCTTGTGGAAGGACCTGATCTTCAACTCCATAGGTAGGCCCTGATTTCAGGGGCAAGGGTCCTCATGAGAGAGAGGAGGGGAGGGAACTCTCATACAGGCTCACAGAAGGGAAGGCACAGTACAGCAGGGCACTGTGACCAGGGAGGCAGAGACAGGAGTTAGATGCTGCCAGGAGCTAAGGGATGCTAAGGATTGTCTTGGAACACTGGGAGCTAGAAGAATCACCCCTGCCCAAGCCTCCAGAGGGGGTATAGTCCTGGTGACACTCTGAGTTCACACAGACTCAGGATCCTTGAAAGAATTTCTGTTGTCTGAGGCCATATCATTTTCCAGTCTGTCACAACAGCCCTAGAAAACCAATACATCAACCTGACTCCTTCCATCAACCGTGCATCCCTCACGATGTCTGGGCATCTCACCTGGGATGAAGAGAATGGCTCCAACAATGACGATGATGGTGAGCACTAATCCAGTGATGAGCAACAGGATGATTTTCTTACTTGTCCGAGCAGATTTATATTTAAGTGCTTAAGAGAAAAACAAAGAATTATGTAAATTCAGCTGCAGTGGAGCCATTTCTGTGATGCGTATTGGGCAGAGAAGCGGATGATGGCCATAAGTGGATATAGCTCAGAACAACTCCTGCCCATCACCAAGTCACCCCAAATCTTTACATGAGCCAAGAGACATGGCGTCATGGGCACTCTCCACTCGGATGCTGAAGGTACAGGTGATTTTATTGCCCTGCAGTTGATTGGATGAAGTTAGATGCAGCAGGATTCCTTAGTTAAGGCATCATTAAGCTTTTCACTAACTCTTCTTTTCATTACAGAATATGACAGAATCCCTAGACACCACGATTAGATGCTAGTAATAGCCCCCTGCCCTCCCAGTTATGTCAACCAAAGTGCCCTCAGACATCGTCAATGTCCCAGAGGCACAAAATTAGCCCACATTGATAACAACAGTGAAACACCCAATGCTGATGGAAAATAACCCGGTTTATTAGCAATGCTGAGGAAAGGAGGTATTCGACCTCTTCTAGAAAGAAAGCACCTGAAAACCTGGGGATTTTGTTTTGGAAAGGAGGAAAGAATAAACATTGGACAAATCACATACTTGTAAAATCCTGATTAACAAAAATGTTTAAAACTTCCAACTAAAACGTTTTAACAAAAAATAAACTGTCTAGCCAGGCTTGGTGGCACACACCTTTAATCCCAGCACTTGGGTGGCAGAGGTAAGAGGATCGCCGAGAGTTCAAGGCCACCCTGAGACTACATAGTGAATTCCAGGTGGGCCTGGGCTAGAGCAAGACCCTACCTCAGAAAACAATAAGTAAAATAAACTGTCTATACTGAACATAGTTGATATTATCAAGTACACATAGTTACCTTCTCTGAAACAACAAGGCAATGGATAGGCCTGAAAATAATTCTTTTCTCTCTACTGACCTTTGTGTTTAGAGTAATATTGAAATTAATTTCTCCCCAAAGAACTTCTAAAGATAACCAAGATTAGAGAACAGCAGGATATGTGACTAAAGTTTTGCTGTGTGTCACAAAAACATGGAAGTCCTTTGTGTTGGTAATTGATGGTGAATGGCAGAGGGGGGAAATATTTTAAATGTTGTATCTTGTTTTTAAATTTCCTCCACTAAAATGAGAAACATTTTAAATAAAGCAGAATCAACAAACAAATCCCTTATGTCCATGGTAAAAATAAATGTTTTTGGTTTTTTATCATTCATATATATATATGAATGATATATATATATATATATATATATATATATATATATATATATATATATATATATATATCCATTCTTCATGTTACCTCAGTTATGGTCACTTTAGAGGAAGACGGAAGCCAAAGCAAACCACTATCCATGAAGCTGTGTAAATGACATCACAGGACTCAGGAAATCACATGCACAGGTGTCGTGGTTTGATCCAGGTGTCCCCCACAAACAAATGTATTCTGCATCTCCAGCTGATGGCAGTTTGGGTATTGGAACCTCAGAGCTGTGTTGTTAGGGGCGGGCTTCTGGGTTGTATTAGCCAGCTTCCCCTTGCCAGTGTGTAGCACACCTTCCTGCAGCTATTTGCAGTGCTGTGGACAGGTGATGTCCACCCCTCTGCTTATGCCGTCATTTCCCCTGCCATCATGGAGCTTCTGCTTGAGCCCATAAACCAAAATAAACCCATTCCTGCACAAGCTGCTATTGGTTAGGTTCTTTCTGTGCAGCAAGGAGAAGGTTGACCACAGCAACAGTGATCACAGAGCACCCTTGGTACTGATTTTCTCTCCTAGCTTCATCTACTCTTCATCTAAACATCAGGGTGTTGTGACAACTACTCAATCACATCCTTGCCTCCTTTAGGACAGAGAGTCCACAGCTTCCCTACTGCCCAGGCTCCAACACCAGCTACAGTGAACTTGAGTGCACAGATCACAAAGGCACAGGAACATCTCAAAGGAGCAGAAACCACACTTCCCATTTATCCCATGTATGTTTTTTTTAATCTAAATAAACTTGAAATTTCTGCAAAAGGTTGAAACATACAAGCTTTTTGAAATGCACCTCACAATCAATCCAACACTCAAAAGAGACCTTTCCAGGTTTAATCTCATGCAAAAAGTCATTAAAATTTAACAACAATAATTTACTTCAGAGTACAGCATAATTTTGTGCAACAAGGCTGACATGTCATTCTTAAATAAATAAAATTTGTCCCCTTCAGACTTATAAGAGCTGCTGGAAGAGAAGAATGCCACCAAATAGCCACAAAAACAAACACCCCACCAAACACATTTGGCAGTGTTCTACCATCCAAAGGGCTTTCCCTTGGAGTATAAATACATTGTGTGTCAGAGGTGGCTTTGTTTCTGGTGACTGGTTCAACTACTGATTGTCAAGGCTATCTTCAAACTTTTCCTTCACCAGCTATTTGTAGTAAAGACTTCACTGGTAAATAAGGCCAGACAGTGAAAGCATATCTCCTTTTTCCTAGGCAAACCTTTCTAAGTAGAGTTTCTTCTGGCTCATACTGTAAGGGCAGGAGGGTGCCTTGTTGTTTGACCAGCTGTCAATGTGTGCAGCTACCTAAAATGCTACAGAATCCAAAGATCTCAAGGGTTTTTGCTAATGATCTGTCTCCTGCCTTTATTTATCAAAACATTAAATGTGACAAAGAAAATATAAATTCCCCAAACAGAACATTAGGATAAAATTATTTAATGTATTCTTAAAAAGCAGCAGGCTCTTATCAAATGTCTTAGTATGATTTTCTGCTTGCTTAGTAAGATAATCTCTAGATTTTTAATAATCTGCATGTGTTCAAAGATCATTCCCCCCCAGCTATGTATGGAGTATATGTATGGAGTAACAGCATTTGCATTTTCAATAGTAAGTTTGTAACCTTAGTGCTGCCCCTTACAAAAATAGTAAATTACAGAGGAAATGATACATGTTGCTTTGTGATAAGCTTTTGCTATATAGCCCAGGCTTGCCTTCTTTAATCTGCATTCCTTCTGCTTCTGTCTCTTAAGCGCCAGAACTTCAGGAGGGCACACCATGCCTGGCACAAATGGCATTGTCAGTCAGTAAATTAAGAATCCTAATTTTTTTTCAATTTCAAAATGTAGGCAGTTTAGTTTCAGTATAATTTCAGGGTATATGCAGTATAAAATAAATCTACCAGGCTACATCCCAGGAAATGTGTTGGGTTGGCTCATTCACTTGGTCTATGAATTATGTCTGGGTACATACACTGTACCTGGTCCTTTTATGCGTTCAAAGCAAGGAAGAACTAGACTTGGTTACTTAACAATAATTGACTAAGCACTATTAAGCCACAAAAGGTTGTCTAGTCTAGTCTGGGATCACATACTGAAGCTTTGAAATCCATGGGAACAAAGCAGTAACATGTTCCTCCAGGCACCTGAAGAAAGTGCTAATGTTAGAACAGGCGAGATTTTCTGTTCTCTTTGTGACTGATACAGAGCACAGACAGAAGAGCACAGAGGTTGTGGCTGATAAAATCTAATAAAAATACCAAGCCAATTTAGAGGTAAAAATTGCATCTGTCATGTTAAGTTTTCAGTAAAAGACTGCATATAGTACAACCAGACCACAGCCCAAAACCCAACACTTGCTCAAAGACATGACATTCAGACAGTCCCTAACCATGGAATTAGTGAGTAGAGAGATGGAAGGCATACCAGTAAGATAAAAATTCACATCGGATTCACTGTAAATCATAAAGGAAGACAAGCCACTGATTCAATTATTATAAGGACGCTTTCTTATAACTCTAGGAAATAACTTAGAATACTTTTGGCATCTCATAAGCTGCAAACCAATATTGCTTTCAATGTAGGATAAAGTACATGTAATAACTTTTAAATCAAATTACGATTTTATGTATTAAAATTACACTTACAATTTTTAAAGTATTTAAAACACACATAAGCATACATAAACATGCACAGATGAAGGCTTTGAGACATGGGTGTTGGAGAAAAATGAGCTGCCATGTGTAAACTGTTTACTTGCAGGAAGGAGAGTAAGAATTTTATAATAAATTGTATACACGACCCAACTTCTCTTATGAAACAACTTAAGCCAATGAATACTGACTGTGTGTCACAATCCGCATCTGGAGGACCTGGAAACAAAGACGCCAGGCCTTCTGTGGTAAGTATTTGAATGTAAAGGAGAAGGCCCAACAGGTGAGTTTATCCAGTTAGAATTTAGCCTGGTCTTGTGTCAGAATTTCAGAGTATATTTAGGAATGTGGTTTTGAAAGAGCCAAGGAAACAGCAACCATGTTTCTACAAAAGAGTAAAAAGTCAAGCTAAGTTTTGCTCATTTCCTCCTATGTCAATGCATAACCACATGATTGATTTAATAACATCATGTGATTGTTAACAGAACAGCTTCAAGGGAAAACAATGGGAGTTCAACACTAGTGAGGGCCATGAACCAGGCCACAAACATACTTGACAATTTTATTTTCTTCAGTAGAAATCTTCAGTAGCATATCGCATCACTTCTTCAGACTGATCTAAGTGTGTCTTTAAGGCTTGCTTACTTTCATAAAGCTAGGCCTTCAGTCTAGGCTTGAGGCCTTAGAAAGATTTCAGGTTGTTGTGATGGAGAATTTTCTTTTTCCCTTGACCTTCCCAACAAGGACACCTATAGAAACAACTTCTCAAATACCACTGAGCAGTAACCAAAAGCCTTAGGGAATACTCTTGAGTAGAGACCAGAAAGTTAGAGAAGGAAATGAAAGACACCTAGACTACAAAGAAATAAATTACATCAGTCCTGACTTTGCCCAGGTCTGATACACATGAGTTCCATGGTTTAGTTATATAACACTAGTGTCCTAAAACAGTTCAACTTTTTGTTACCAAAACACAGTATGTAAATCGCTGCACAAGGTAGATTTCACTTCTATCTCTTTGGTCCCCAAGTCACCCACGATCAGTCATCAACCACGTCACTGCTTCTGATAACTGCTGGGAACCAATCACTGCGTGTCTATGATTCAGTCCACTCACAGATAGCCAAGAGCATGGTGATGTTAGCTCGCAGAACATTTTATAATGCGTGATCATAAAAAGAAACCAGGCAGGACAATGGAAAGAACAAATCTACGAAGTGGGGGCGGAGGGAACGGAATAGCTCCGTGGGGAAAGCATTTGCCATACAAGCAGGACATGGTGGTTTGAAAGGGAATGTATGTCCCCATAGCCTGAGGTATTTGGGGTTAAACCTGCTACAGGGGTGTCACTGGAGGGGTGGGGGGTGTTGAATCTTGTAGTCCGGCCCTAAGGTGTGTTCATAGTGGTTTGAGCTCTGGCAGTTTGTGTTTGCTGCTTTTTAAAAAATAAATTATATCTTTATTATCGATATTTAGATACACTGAATGAGCAAGTAATGTGTTGATGTCCCCAATTCCCTGATTTCCCTCCTCCCTGTCCCCAATCAGCTGGGTATCCTCCTCTGTGGGCAGTCTGGATCAGTCTGTGGGGTAGGGGGTTATGGATAGCCTAGGAGTCAACAAGGTTCCACCCCCCTTTGTATGTTGTTACTGAGGGGGGCCATGTCTCTGGATAGTCTCCTCCAGCATGGCTCTTACAATCTGCTGGCTGTTGATGACGTCTCTCTGCTATGATCTGGGGAAGTCAGCCAGCTCTTTCCACCGCCCATGGCACTTCCCCTGGAATCTGTAAGTGACATAAGCCCTTTCCTCCCATAAGCTGCTTCTGATTGGGTGTTTGTCCAGCAACAAGAAGTTCACTGTAGCACATGAGGACCTGAGTTTGAGCCCTAGAACTCATGTAAATTCCCAGATGTGCTGGCCTGTACCTACAATCCAAGTGCTGGGGTCTTAGAGATGGGAAATCCCTGGGGCTTCCTGGCTACCTACTCTAGTCAAATCGGTGAACTCAACCAGAGTCCCTGTCTCAAGGAATGAGACAGAAACTGAGGAAGACACCCGGTGGAGACCTCCTCGGTTGTACACCCACGCATGTGAAAAAGAGAAGTGTGAATGGTGGATGTGAAATAGGAGTCAAGCCCAGAGGAGGAACAAGAAAGAGCTACCGAGGAAGCGCTGAGTGAACATCTCAAGACACCAGAGCATCTCAGCTGCCACAGGAAGTGACTTCACACACATCACAGAGCTCTCAGAGATCGTTCATGAAGTTCAAAGGTCAAAGGATGACATGATGAAATGTTATAAGCTGATGCAAACTTAGAAATGAGCCCCACAGCGTGGGAAAGATGGCTGGTCTGTAACCAGATGTATACAACAAAATACAAGCCTCCTTTAAGCAGTGCTTAACAAAACTTCAAATCTCAACCTTTGAGTATTTTTTAAAAATTGACTATGTACTAAATAATAACTTCACCATTATTTCCATTTCCCAATGCAGTTTGCACTTCTAGTAAGAGGTGTTCTGACATCAGACTGTGCACGAAAAACAGTGTGGCGACAAACTATGAGCTGGTCGGGTTTCAAAACAAGGTGTCAGAAAGCAGCACTCGTTGCCAGGGTTCTTAGTGATCTCTGAACTGTGTCTTACGAATATGGATTCTTCTTTAAAGTCCCTAAGTTAAAGCCAAACACACATTTCGGAATGTCCTATGTAGGAGACCTCTGTCTTCAAGACAAGCTCACAAGTTCCTGGCCAGGCTCCAGGGGCACAGAAGTCTCCCCAGGCTTCCTCCTCACTAGGGCCCCAGCTCAGCTTCTGGGTAAAGAAAATTCTCCTCAAAGTGTGGACATAACCCACTGTCTTTACTGACAGGTTAGCGAAGGCTCTGGCTTCTTCTTGGACCATGAGAGATTCACCTGGCAGAACTGTAGAGAACACTGAGGGAAATGTCTCACAGTCAACTACAGACCATGGCGGATGGTTGGGAAGGTTAGAGAGAACTAGATATGGAGAAAGTAAGAGCCATGGGTCCAAGTTATTAGGTCCACAAAGGACACACACCACACTGAGTGCTGAGGACACAGTCTTGAGGTGAGATGCTCAGGCCATAAACAAAAAGCTTCTTACAGAAGATGGTCAGAAGAAAAAGGCTGGGGTCCAGCTGAGGACAGGTAGACACACCATCTCTTCAACAGCAATGACAGGCATGGGACGGCTGTAAAGTCAAGGGCCATGTGAGCTCACTCCCCACCTTAGACATTCAGCCCAGTGCCCAGTAGACACCCCATCAGTGGGCATGTGTAGACCAAAACATCACATGAGGCCAACATTCGGCCCTTTCACTAAGTTTCGAGGGCTCAGGTTGATAACCTAAATACAGGTTCCTCTGAACTAAATTCAAAATGGAGAGAGAGTAGAGTGGCAAAGAGCAGGGTCCAACTTCAGGGTTACCAAGAAGTAGCAGAGGACCAGGTTTCTTATCTACACGACAAGAATGACAACTGCACCTGTACCCCTGCGGGAAATCAACGCGACTCTCCTGGAGAGTACCGGGCACAGTGCCTGGCCTCCAGAGCCAGAGTGCCATAACTATTTAGCTACTTATTAAACACCTTTAAATGTGAGGGCAGGCTGGGTGCATCAAGTACAGACGTTCCTCTTCTACACACACACACACACACACACACACACACACACACACACACACACACACACACACACTTTGTTTAAGATAAGCCAAAGTAAAACATTTGCACTGAGTATTTCTTTAGCTTCATAAACACTGTCCCTAAAATATGACTATTATAAAAATATAAAAAAAGAACATTCAAGCCAGGCATGGTGGCACACTCCTTCAATCCCAGCACTTGGGAGGTAGGGGTAGGAGGATTGCTGTGAGTTCAAGGCCACCCTGAAACTACATAGTGAATTCCGGGTTAACCCCTAGTTAGTGCAAGACCCTACCTCGAAAAACAAAAACAAAACAAAACAAAAAAAGAGAACTTCAACCTTAACACAAAACTGAAAATTAAAGTATTTTCTCATGCATCAGATTAGCACAGGTTTTAGAATTGTAATTGTAATGTCAGGGTTGTGAGGTGAGCAGTGGCCACTCTCATCTGCAGTGAGGTCATTGATAAGGTCCGTCTGGAACATATGTTGGCAGTGTGTATCCAGGGGCTTAAAATACCTCTGAAATACCTTTGCAACCTCTAGGCTCACACCCCTTGATCAGAGTAATTTTCTAATCAAAATTGGATGAGAGTTGAGGACATCCTAACACAGCCTTATCAAGAGAGGACAGACACCCACGGCAGCTCTTCTGCAGACACTGGGGGACAGGAGGATGCACAGTATGTAAGCTGGATGAATCCGTTTATGGTTTCTTTTTAAAAAGAAAAATAACAAAAATAAAGAAAGACATGATTGGAGCTGGAAGGCCACTAGAATATAGCACTAGTTCATCTCTAGATTTTAGGACTCCAGGTGATTTATTTTCTGAATAATTTCTCCTACCATATATTGTGTTTTAAAGTGAGGCGCATGGTTTGTTTTCTGTCAGAAGAATTGTTAAGCTTTTTTTTGTACAGATATGACCAGTCATGAAGATTCCTGGTTTATTCCACTGAAAATAGAATCACTAATGATGATGCCATGACTGGCAACCTGAACTCAACGAAACTGATGTGAAATCATTTATGATCTTAAAAAAGACTGTTCCCTGCCCATATCATATGACAGAGCCTTGAAAGCCCAAGTCTGCCAACTCAGTTAAAAAGCTTTCCCTAACATCAGTGAAGAGAGAGTAGGTCCTGATGCTGTGCCTGTCTTTTTCTGGAAATAAAAGGCTTGCTGAAACCCTAAGGTAAATTCCAAGAGAAGTCTAGACGGTCTTGAAGGTGGGCGTTATGAAATGTCTTGACAGTTGCTACCATCAGCCCTTGTTCCCCCCTTTTTCCCTACTTGGGTACAAGTTGAGAACGTTTCTGAAATTGCTAAGAATTTGTAGTGTGCTATACATTAGGAAAGGCTCTTAAAATATATCATCAATCATCTCCCTTCCGTTTTTATGTCTCACTGAGGATGCACACAGCTTCAACCTCTGAGGAAGGAAACTTCATGAAATATACAATAGGCCTGTCCACTACAATTCTTTACTCACCTTCTCATGTCTAAAGGTTGCAGAACAAATTAAATCAGCCCTATTCTCTCTGTGCCTGTAGAGGCGCTTCCTAGTCTGCAGTGACTACCTCAGTGAGCTTGTAGTAAGTCTTACATTTTCAAAGTCTGAGTTTGACCTGTCTCTTCAGAACTTCACTAATTCTGTCAATTCCCTTTGCCAAATATGGCTGAGTCTAAATCTTAACTAGAACGCATATAACTTATTACCCTGTGATGACAATTCTACACGTTGCTGGGCCTTCAGAGGTTTGGTTGCATGACTGTCAGAGCAAAGCGAGATCACAGAACACAGCTCCCCTGTGGCTGCATCAGGGGCTGCAGAGCTGCATCCCGAGGACAACAGAGCAGGACACACAAACGGGACTTTGTCAATAAAGTTCAAATGAGGAAAAGAAAGTGGGACTCCCCAGCACTTCAGAGCA
Source organism: Zapus hudsonius (assembly GCA_004024765.1). Lineage (NCBI taxonomy): Eukaryota > Metazoa > Chordata > Mammalia > Rodentia > Dipodidae > Zapus > Zapus hudsonius. The sequence goes on from PVHP010000182.1 coordinate 164,817, forward strand.
TAAGATTCTGTCTTCCTGCAAATGTAGCCTGTGATGGTCCTTGATATGGGGTGTTAACAGATCAAAAAAGATCCTGACCCTTGACCTATGAGTTTGTGTCTGCTTTTAACAAAAAGGGGGGGGGGATAAAACAAGACTGAGAAAGATAATTATTAAATGAGCACATTTATTGAGGGAAGTCCAAACACAAGAGAAGGAAAATGGATACACCCACGTGATCTGAGAGCACATGGGGTGGGCCTGGAAGAAATGAGAGAGAGGAAAGAAAAGAAAACACAAACAGGTCCTGTCATGGGGGGGCAGGAGGGGGTAGAGAGCCCATATGGGAGTGTGAGGTCAGAGGGCTTCTCCCCTCCCCTCAGCCCAGCCAGGCTGAGACAAACGGAACCTCACCACCTGGAGGCTCAGGAGTGATGAACAGGTAGTCAAGAGAGAGCTTGTCCTCTAAAGGTTTAATAATCTTACTATAGTGGGCTTCACCTTCAGGTTCAGGTGAGCTAGAGAGGCAGCTGATTGGCCTGGGCTAGAGGCCAACCACAATGCTAGGGCTAGATTTGTATTCGAGGAAAGGGAAGAGCTCAGGTTGTTCATGGAAAAACAGGTCAGGCAAGAGATAAGAAGTCAGATCGTTCTTTGATCTCTAGCAAAGTGGAGGCTTCAAGCACAGGCACAAAGACATGCCTGCATTTCACCCAACTACTTCAATCCCCCCTCTGAAGAAGTAACTGCCTTTAGGGGACCAGGCCAGAGAACAATCTGGCTTCTTCAAGAGTGGGGTGTTGGGTGTGGCGGTGGGGAAACTTCTCCAGTGGGACTATGGAAGGGACCCTGAAAGTCTATTGGTGGGGTGCAGAAAGACAGTCCGGGAAGGAAATGATGGGAGAAAGAATAAAAGCAAGGAGTTAAGGGGAACTGGGTACCCGCAAACTGCATGCCTTTAGGGTTTTCATTCTTGTAGCCTTCTAGGCCTTGGAGAGCATTTGGGGGAACCAAGGTAGATGGAGTTGGATTCTCTGGACCATCTGAGTGAGCTGACTGAGATCCACTCCCAGAACTTCAATCTTTTTTTTTTTTTTTTCGTTTTCGTTTTTTTTTATTGTCCATAATGAGTTACAATATTTAGTGGGCAAACAATGAGTTGTTATCCCCAATTCCCTGCTGCCCTCCCCTCCCCACTCCGTCTTGATAAAGGCAAATATGCTAACTCCCTGGGAATGTCCAAAGCCATATGACTTTGTATAACTGCCTTTTTAAAATCATTCGGACCTCGGAATTTAGAAGGGATATTTTCTCAGCTGTGTCACTAAAAGCCTTTTGAGTTTTTAGTGTGTTTCAATGTGTCATATGACATCTTTTAAGCCAATAGGTAGAATAAAAACAGAGACTAAATGATCATACCCTTAAAAAACACTCCTAGTCTGTTGGTGTTTTAAAACTCATAGGGCTGGAGAGATGGCTCAATAGTTAAGTGCTTGCCTGCAAAGCCTAACAACCCGGGTTCAATTCCCCAGTTCCCACATAAAGCCAGATAAACAAAGTGGCACATGCATCTGGAGTTTGCAGTGGCTGGAGGTCCCCTGGTGTGCCCATTCTCTCTGTCTGTCTCTCTTCTCTCCCTCTTCTTTCTCTCTCTCACTCTGATTGCAAATAAATAATAATAATAATAAGTAAATAAAAATATTTTTAACTGGTAAATTATCTGGGCACTCTATGGCTTTAACTTGTTGCCTCTGCACACAAGGAAATCCCAGAGTGTACTTTTTAATCTATCCTGGGGAGAGTCACGGCCAAAGGTTGGGACAACAGTACCACTGGGTGCCAATAGGACCTCCAGCACGTTTCTGGCCTCAGGACTCACTTGGTCGCAAACCATTTTGATGGTTGGAGAATAATGTTTTGGCATAAATTAGAAGAGACTCACCATATATATTAGAGATGAAAGTAACCATCGTGACATCTGGGGTTGGTTTTCCTTACTATAGAATTAGGACTACTAAAAAAGAGGGCCCAGCATGATTTAAGGTCTTGTCTGTTTCCCCTTTTGGAATGCTTCATAGGCCATTCATATAATATTTGAGGCAACCTGTTATTATTGGTCATATGTGTCTCGCTCAGTGTTTAAGACCAAGCAGGTAGTCAAACTTTAATCAAGGACATAGTTTTGGTGTTCTCCATGGGCTCTGCAAAGGACACTGTAGGGACCTGGAGAAGCACTGTGACTTCGGTACTGGTGTTGTCTGTTAGGATGAGTCAGGACCCTGCTGAACAAGTGGCTTTCCCTCTGATTTTTTTTCTTAGTTGTGACTCTCCTATTTTAGACTGTACACAATTTTTTCCAGGTCTCCATGTCCTCCCTGATCAGGAAGACAGGTGGCTTACCAGAGGATCAGTTAGAAGTGTCCCGTCATCTCCAATAGACTCATGACCTGGGAGCAGGGGCCAAAATATTAGCCTTTTTTAACGCCAGTGAATCAAATTAATGTTGGCTTCTACATAGGTGATTAAAATGCTTAGATAGGAAGTTACACCAACCTTGAATGGTGTAAATATATAGCACATCTGATTAGTGAAACGTATCTAATTCAAGAATGGTACAAAAATTTTAAGTCATTTTGTCTAACATCAAAGTTTAGTTATCCTGTGGCAGTGTAGGCCATAGTAGAAGCATGGAAAATAGGCATGTCTTCTCCTTTTAACTACCTAATAGTTATAAGTACAAGCTGATTATGTTGTCAGTTGTGAAAATATTTTTATCAACAGATATAAACCAATTAATTTAGCATAGAAATTGTCAGGAAAAGACAAGTAAGACATCATAAAGTCTTGGCACCCGTGTTTGGAAATATCTTGGATTAGTCTAAGTACCTGTGTGGGTACATATTACAAAGGGAAGACTGGAAACAGAACCACGGAGCCTGAAATCTTTTTTTCTCAAATGAAGAGCATTGTTTGAGTATGAGGATGTACCCTGAAGCAGGGGATATGTCTTAAGAGTTAATTTACCTATAAGCAATGAACTTGAGATACCAGAAATGAGACCATTACTTAAACAAAATCTTGATTAAAACGCCCTGATTATACACAATAGAACAGAATCTATTCATTCTTGATCTAAACTGCTGAGCTCCAAAACACCCCTTGACAAATCTGTTCTGAAAGAGAAAAGACTGTTTGACAATGTTCTTAGTTTAATCTTGGATAGGAATTAATCTGATGTACAGAAGAAATTTTGATTAACATAAAGCAATTTTATGTTTTACCCATGACAATAATGATCAAAGCTTAAGCAGGCTATCCCAACGTATCTTTATTTTACCTAACAAGAAGACCAAAGTCACAATGACTGAAATTAAAACAGCTTAACTTAAATGATTAAACCTATTGATGACCAGTTGATAGAATTTGCATGAACAAAACAGAACCTATTTTTAAAACCCCAATGTTCTTAGGTATGAGACTCTTATTTTGGAAACTAAACACTAAAATGAACCATGACCTTAAGACTCAGTTTTCCCAATAGTTAAAAACCTTGACAAACAGAGAAACATAGTTAACTTGTTTGAGTGCCTCAAAGGTAGTTTTTACAACTCTTAAACCATGAACAAATTAACATCAGTGAGCTGTTAGATTCACTTTTTCTACTAGTTAAAACCTTGGCATCAAGTAGACATATTTTTGATTCTATCCATTTAAATGTTTTACATATTTTATCCAATTTTTGTTGGCAATTTAAAAAGAACTTGCTAAATTTTGGATAAAAGAACCATTTTAGTTTATGAGGTTTTTTTTATTTAAAAAAACTAGTATAGTGATGACCTTGAGGCAAATTATCCAATAAAAAAAAAGTGGGAGTGAAGAATAAGAGTTTAGGCATAGGCTGTGCCTCATCCTGACTTTCATGTTTTAGTTGGAGGGTGCATCCCTCCAGAACTGGGTTTGGAGAGAAGAAATTAGAGTTTCCTATTTTCTGCTTACAGGAGCTCTGACCCAAATTTTCTGTTTTTCTCACCAAAGGGACACATATTGCAGTATATGTGTCTCTTGGAACAAGGGAGGTCCAAGATAGGATAACTGTGTGTCATCCTATATGGCCAGCTCCCCATCTTGAGCCCCCAACCCCACACTGAACTCCCCCAGCCTCATAACACCACACCATGACATAAGAAATGTACCAAAATCAGTGTAGTCCCAAGTTAGGATGTTTCTGTCCTCACTCCATTTTGATAGCCTAAATGTGCTCTTGGGGGTAGGGGTATCATTGGACCTCCTTCACATCTCCTCTCTTTGCGAGCCTCGGGTTCATGTCCACCCTGGTTTGTGAACATTTTAGGATAGGTTTTAGTCTCTGACTGGACTGCCCCTATGTAACAGGTGTTTTAAGAACTTAACCATCTGATTTTTTTTGGGGGGGAGGCTCTATGGTAATATCTGTTGTTGTATTTTTTTAATTCTGATATACATTTTAGGCAAGCCTGATAGTTGTCTTCCTTAAGGAGTTTTTAACTTGATCAAATACCATGACTCACTTTACCCATTTAGTCTTTCTCTACTCATTAGAAATTCTATCTGACGGAGGTGACCACAGGTGATCAGAAGAGAGGAACTGTAAGAACCAAAGTCATATGCTGCTTGTCACTCTCTTCTGGTCATTATTAGAGACAACTGCTCGTCATTTTGTTTCTGGACAAGGTCTGGAGGAAACATGGCTTAAACTTGCTTGAGGTCTGAGATGATAGGGTGAGGGGGGTACCAACCCTTTCCCCAGAGTCCAGCTTACCATGAATCTAAATAGCATCAATTATAAGCAAGAACAAAAGGATATGACAGAGCAGAGAGCTAAGCAACCTGGTATTCTGTGTCCTATTTGTTTTCTAGGAAATATGAGACTTTGACCTATTTTTAATTCACCACGTGACAGGGACTTGCCTGTGTCTAATTTGGTTAGACCTCCAGTGAATGGGGATTACATCTGTGCTTGTGACTTTGTGACATACACAGGACAGGATATTACCTGAGTCTAATTTAGATTAAGTCTATGTCCCTAGATAATAATTTTAGAGCGACTTTAAGAGCCTGTAAACAATTGGAAGAAAATCTTAAATTTAGGCATGGTGCTCATCTTTATTTAGTCTGAAAATTATCCTTTGATTTCTTATAAAAGAAATTGATTTTAGGTAAATTTGGTCTTTTTAGATTTTTCTCATAATCCTTCTGTTTAACATACACACACCTTCATACACATACTTGAACTTCCTGATCTAAGTTCACTTAATCACTCAAAAAATAAAAAGTCCTTCTTAGCAAGCATTAGTAAGTAAACGATAAGTCAATATGACAATACCCCAGGGGATTATGGGTGGTGGTGGTACTAGTATTTACAGTATTCTCTCAAAAAGAGATCTTTTAAAAGCCACCACCAACAACACCTTCTTATGTACTGAAAGATGAGCTGCAGCAAACGTGGGAGACAACATATGTTAAGTACACAATTGTTCAAATTGCATACTCTTACTTATCACAATGGTATGCTTTCTAATATAACTTAATTGCCTGGAGTATTTCACTACCATTGCCCTATAGAAATAAGCATTGAATCACTAAAACACAAATGAAAAACTGATTTAAATACTTACTTAAAATACCAAACTTTCCCCAGAACAGAAGTATAGCCAAAATTGGAAAGATAACAATGAGAATCTTTTCGTTTGGAGAAAACCATGAAGCTGTGGAGAAAGAAAACAAAAATCACAATTAGTGTTTACTGTACTCACTTAATACTGCTAATGGTCTTAAGTATACCTTTTATTATGCTATAGAAGATAAACGTAATTAAAACTGCGGGCATAGTTTATATACACACATATACGAAACAGATTATACATATAACTTATTCATGTAACAAACTTTATTTAGGAAGCCCGAAGCTCTGATTAGTGTGTTTCTCTCCCCACACTTCTGTGTTCTGTGCAGGGAGAGTGTACACAGCAGTGGAGAACAGACTCCATGGCCACATTGTCTCACAATCTGTGGAACCCTAGACAGATAGCATCTGACGTCATGTGACACACAAGAACAGCAGGATGCCCTCCCTTGACGGGTTGTTGTGACTATTAACCAAGATAACAACGTATGCAAAGGGCTGAAAGCAAGGGGTAGCACACTTACCATATTGGTTGGTAACCATGTACTACAATTATTCGGTGTTTGTATATGTAAAATGGCAAAATTACCTTCATCCCATGAAACTTGACTTAGGGGACCAGGTAAGGGATCTCTCTGGACACTTAGGCCCCTCCCCTTAATGTGACTTTGACAGACTGATGAACCCTCATTTTTCTCAAGTTGGCTTTGTACTCAAAGACTTACTCATGAACAATTTGACTATGTAAACATGAGGGACTTTAGGTTACGAAGGAAGTTGTTTACATGTGTTATATATTACCTAGTGAATATCCATCCACACATTCTATATAAATGGAATTGAAATATTAAAACTTCACATAAGGCTTGTAGAAAAAAATTTAAAATATTAAGTTTAACTGCACCTCCTAATTCTGTAGGAATGTAATTTTAGCTGAGAATTTTTTCTCTAACAATGCAACAAAGGAAACTGTCAATCAAATGACAAGGCAGCTATACAATATGAGAAAATCTTTGCCAGCTAAACATCTGATAGATCATATACAAAGGACTCACAAACTAAATACCAAGAAAACAAACAACCCAATCAAAAAATGGACTGTGAAACTGAATAGAGAGTTTTAAAATAAATACAGATGGATAACAAATATTTTAAAAGTATTTAACATCCTTAGCTAACAGGAAAATGCAAATTAAAACTACTTTGAGATTCCATCTTACCTCAGTCAGAATGGCTGTTATCCAAAAATAAATAAATAAGTAAATAAATAAATAAATAAATAAATAAATAAATAAATAAAAATGACAACACATGCTGGAAAGAATATGGAGAAAGAAACAATTACTACTGTTGGTAGGGATGTAAACTGGTATAGCCACTATGGAAGTCAGTGGGGAAGTTTCTCAGAAACCTAAAACTTGAACTACTATATGATCCAACTATACCACTGGTGGGCATTTACTCAAATGGTACATATAGGGCAAATATCTTACAACAGAGATAGTTTTATAACCATGTTCACTGCTGTTCTATTCACAAAAACAAGGAAATGAACTCAACCTAGATGTCCATTAACTGATGAATAAAGAAAATGTCATATATATATATATATATATATATATATATATATATATATATATATATATCGTGGAATTTTATTCAGTTTTACTGTAAAGAAAAATTAAACTATTAAATTTGCAGAAAAATATGTGCCACTAGAAAATATACCGAGTGAGACGACCGAGGCCCCAGAAAAACAAAACCTGCGAAATCTCTCTCACATATCTTACCTCTGAATTCTTAGATCTGTGTGTTTCAGTTGGAGTGAATGTTGGTGGAGGCCAGGAAGTTAGAAAGGGGGCATGAAGGAGAGGGGAATGCAGTGTTAAAAGAGGGGGTGATAAAACACATACATTGGAAGAAAAGTTTAGGCAGGGATGCAGCAGAGGAATGAGGGAGAAAGGAGGGTACAGGGAGGTTTATTCAAAAGAATGAATGAAAATCTGCTTTGTAAGTGAGTTAAAATAAAACCTAAAAAAAATAAAGAGCTTAAACATAGGTACTCCACATGGGTAGATAATGCGGTTCCCAGAAGCCATAGGTTATTCAATAAAAACTCCAGTGCTTATAAAGTGTATGTAAAGGAGACCACAGAGAATCCCCATGCCTCAAATAATACCGACTATTGCTGTTGTTTGGATTGCCCACTAACACTAGATGGTAAGTCCCTGTAGCTGAAGACACAACGTGCTTTGTTTGCAAGACATAGAAACTGAGCCGGAACTGATCTGGAACTTTCCTCCTTGCCATCTTTCATAGCACTGTTGGAATCCATCAGCTCTCACCCAGCAGTGGACCTGGCATACTATACAACTAATGTGCCAGGCAAGTTGTGCCCTCTGGTCCGATAGTGCCGTGAATATTATAGCTGGTAAGCAATCACTTTCTGATTGGATGTAAGGCCCACTCCACAACTCCACAGGAGATAATACATGCCTGGTACCCTAAACATGGCCAAAAACCCAGGGCAGAGAGAGAGGCCCTAGGGGGAGCCTACTACTGCAGTTATGCTAAGGGACATGCTCTCAAACCTAAATGTGCATGTTTATACCCACAGGTCAGTCCTGGCCTCAGCCTTAAATCAGGTAAATCCCCCCCCCCCCCACCTAGTATGGGGGACGTGGGTTTTGTTAATGCAGACTCATATCTGGTCAACTTGCTGAAAATAAGTAATTACTGTGTACTCAGTCCTAACGGGGGACTGTATCATCCCCCTCAAGGTGGGTCAGGTAACATCATGGAAGAGGGGTTGGAAAAATTCAAGAGCCAGCAGATTGGAGGAGTGTTGTGCAGTGCTGTCTCCTAGACAGGACATGATTGAACCTGACAACATGTCAGGACAGATGGAGGGATGGAGGAGGAGGTGTCCATGAGCCCCTGCCCCTCCCAGAGGAGCCGTTGGCTATGAATGGTAAGTGGGGGTGGGGGAGTCATGCTCTTCAGGGGTTTAACCACGGACAAGTTACCTATGTTCCAGTTAATACCCCATCCTATTCTCATGCAAGCAAACATAATTAAACTCAGCAAGTCACCAAAAATAAGTAAATAAATAAGATAAACAGATTGATGATAGATAGATTAGATAGATAAATAGATAAATGATAGATAGAAGATAGATAGATAGATAGATAGATAGATAGATAGATAGATAGATAGAAAGATAGATAGATGATAGGTAAATAGATACATTGAAAGTAGGAGGGAGGCTAGTTGGCAAGTGGGAATGGAAGGGAAATGGAGGGTAAATGTATTCAAAATTATGTGTGTATGTGTGTGTGTGTGTGTGAGAGAGAGAGAGAGAGAGAGAGAGATTATAAAAAAGAAACAAAAATACCTAAAAAGCAAAGAATGGGGCTGAAAGAATGGCTGAATGAATTGAGCTTCTACCTTAGGTAAGAATAAACTGGAGAAAAATACTACAGGCCTCCCGATGAGTGAGAAGTCACCACGTGGCAAGGAACTTAAGGAAGGGCCGGAACTGTCTGATACCAGACAGATCTTGAGAAGTGACAGTGTCTCCACACACCAGGCCTCTATGTAACAAGTCAGAATGGCCAACTTCCTCAAGTGCCAGGGAAATAACTTGAGAATGAGGTGCTGAGACAGACTCATTGATTCTTCAGGACTTTAAGATTCTTGGGGGTAATAACGATAAGTTTAAAAAGGATATTTCAATAATGGGAAGTGAGATTGTATCCCCCCAAAAATATTGCTGTCTAAGGGATTCTTTGCAGGAGCATCTCAGAATCACCAAGGGGTCTATTCACACTCTCTCACTACCACACCAAGATATTGCCATGTTCCCTAACAGTAAGTATTAGGTGTGTGTGGGGGGGGAGTAAAATAAAGGGGATGACCATGCATTCTGTTTAAAAAGTCATTGCTGCAGACTTCTGTTCCGGTTTAGCTCTGGTCTCTACCATGAATGTGTTCCCTTTCTCTAGAATCTGTTATTGTGGGGAAAACTGAGAATCACTGAATTGGATATTTAGAAATCAGCTGAGCTGGGCACAATGGTACCCATCTGTAATCTCACATTCAGGCGGCTGAGGCAGGAGGATCATAAATTCAAGGCCATGCTGAACTACATAGTGAGACCCTGTCTCAAAAAATAAAAAAATTTAAAAAAAGTTGCTTGGGGGAAAAACTCCAAAATTGTATCCAAAACCACTTAGCTGTCCATTAAGCAACTGATTTGTTATAGAAATGGTGTCAGATGCCATTAGTTCTTATGCCCCAAGGGGAGCGGGAGACAAGACACTTCTCTAAGATCCCTTTCAACTCTGGATTTTATGTCACTAAGAAAATCAATTAAGCATAAAATGTTCTAAGAACAGTATCAGATATCTCTGTAGCTCAGGACTAGAAAGATACTCCAAGGGCATTCACACTCTTATTGCACCTAAGTGATGCCAACAACTTTGTCCCCCACACTTCCACACATGCTCCCAAGCCTCACCAGGAAGAGTGAGGTCCAGGAAGAGGAATTGACTCCTGGAAAGAGAAAGGACTGATAAGAAGAAGGTGTCTGTGGAAGAGAATTTAACTTTTGCTTCCAAGTCTGTTATTAACATCAAGGAGCTCAATTCTCTAACTGTATGAAAATGGGGCAACTTGAAAAGGTGAAGAGACCACTTCAATCAACCAAGTGCACCTCTGAAAATCAATATAATGTAAACCTTCACAAACACAGCCCACACCAGCTTCAACAAAACATCACAATCAGATTTATAGCATTAAAGTTCAAACCCAATTTTTATTTGATGCTTCAGGATTAAAATGGCTTTTGTGATGCCAACACGGTGAGTCTACAGTTTCTAGTCATCTGTCCATACTCAGGATTCTAAGGTGGTCTCCCCAAACCATCACATAACTGGCTTATGGAATTCTTCTCTGGGAGTGAGTGAGACTTCCCATGACTGTAGATTGTTATGACAACTGGAAAAGTCAGTTTGCTAAAAATTAAGATTCCTAATTATTTGATATTAATAATCAGAGCTTGAAGAACAGAAGGATGGCCTAATTGAGAGACCCTGCAAGGCCAGAATGGTAACCAGCCCAGATGGTAGTCAGTGTAGTTCTGAAAGGCAGTGCATAAGCTGCCAGGGGAAGCTGGTCAACAACAGCTGGAGTAAACAGAGACCACTGGCATGAAACACAGTCTGCCGCCATGTGTAGGCAGAACACACTTCCTACTGGGAGAGAACAGCGAACCAAGAAATGAACACTTGTGCAATGGAGCAGCCAAAGCCTGGGGGAGGCAATCAACAGTTTTTAATTCAGTCAAGTAATCCACTCAGTGACGGCGAGCCATTAACTGGAACTGGGGACTCAGGGCGAAATACACTGGGAACCAAAATTTTAGGCCCCCAAAGAGAAATGCACCATACCAGTGATTTACAAAGACACTACGACTAATGGAATCTAACTAATTCAGAAATGTATACTGATCTCACTCTCCAATGGAGATTCTGTTTGTATTTTTCAGAAGACAGAGAGAGAGAGAGAGAGAGAGAGAGAGAGAGAGAGAGAGAGAGAGAGAGAGAGAGAGAGAGCGCTATGGATCCTCCAACCCTAACAACAAACCGCAGGCCAATAGCTGACATCCTGGCAAGAGATGAGCCACACCAGATGTTCATGAAGGATCCATATAGAACCCTGCAGAGAGTGGTGGGATAAGCAAGAGACCTATAACCACAGCCAAACAGTCAACCCAGGATAAGCCAGACAGACACCAAGGATTTTCAACACAACCTAAAGCAGAAGTACAGAGGCTCCTAAGACCTCAACAATAAAGCAGCCTTAATACTCACCCACCATGACTCAGGGAACTGAGCGGAAGAGGGAGCAGAAATAATGTAAGAGTCATGGTGGGGGAGAATATCCAGAGACACGGCCCCCCTCAGTAACAACATACAAAGGGGGGAGGAACCGGGTTGACTCCTAGGCTATCCATAACCTCCTACCCCATGGACTGATCCAGACTGTCCACAGAGGAGGATACCCAGCTGATTGGAGACAGGGAAGAGGGAAATTGGGGCAATGGGGATATCAACTCATTATTTGCTCACTCAGTATCTAATTATGGACAATAATTAAAAAAAGAAAAAAAAAGACAGAAAAAAAAGTAAGTCTTTGAAGAGGGTTGGGCTCTTCCTGGAAAAATAATTTCAATCAGTGTGAGGGATTCAAGAAGATGAAGAATTTCCTTCCCTGGCTTTACATATGAAAGGGACCACTTGGACTGGCGTGGAATCATCCTGAAACAGATCAGAGAAGACCCTGGTAGACATCCAGCAGTCCGGCTCTGACAAGCAACTGGATTCTGCCACACTTCTGACAGCAAGGGAAAGACCTCAAACCTCAATGGAAACATATTCTGGTTGCAGTCTCAATTTTAGTCATAAAGATTTCAAGCACCACGACCTTCAAAATGTGAACTATAACTGTGTATGATTTGAAACCCGTATTTGTGGCGATTTATTGTCCAGCACCAGACAACTGGCCTTACAGTGCCTTCATGTCATCACTGTGACCAGAGAGATCATGTCGACTGTGAAACAGCCATGAATTGAGCCTCCTAAATAGAATCCTAACAGCTAATGTACTCTGTCGGATAAACTAAGTTTCTAAATTTTCTGTATCATTGCTAATTGAAACATTAATAAATACTTTTGTAAATATTATTTAGAGTTACTTTTTTATATAGGTGATACATTCTAGTGGTTTGAAAGCCAGAGAGATCTGTTAAAATCCCGGATGTGACTCTGTGACCTTGAGCACAGAGCTGAACCTTGCTTGCTTTCTCAGCTCTTAAAAGGGGAAGGCTGCATCCAGGAAGAGTTCTTAGGAAGAGCTCAGCACATAGCACATATAAAGCATCTGGTATGTGCTCAAGTAAATGTTAGGTCATTTTACTCTTATCTGTAACTGCTACCTAAACTCAGGAGTTACATCTTCCTCACCGCTGAATCCATACCACTCAGCACAGCACCTGACGCATAGTCAGTACTCAATGAATCTTCATTTAGGAAGAGATAGTGACAGAGAAGGCATCCTCATCTATTGAAAAACAAAGTAAGGACCAAAGACGTTGTGTTTCTTAACTAAGTTTTCTACATTACGAAAGGATGAAATATAGATAAAAGAAGTTTTCTAAACTCGAATTCTATGATGCAGACACCACAAGTGTATCAACCGTGTCTAGAACTTAGTTACATCTTCAGGCCAGAGCTGCTGATCTGTCTTCTACTGAGTGGAATTCAATCCTGGACTGGGACATTCTTATCCCTCATTTACACTTATGCTTCAGAGAAAAGCACAGCACAGTAAAAATGATTTCTAATGCCTAGATCCCAAAGTTCACAAAGCAGGTATGATTACTATAACATATGGACACTCCAGTAGAAGTCCTGCCCCATTTAACATTTTTATGCTAAGGAGTATTTTACTATTTTTTTCTAATCAAAAAAACTTTCAAAAGGAACAAAAATCCCAACTATACAACAGATAGGGGATAAACATCTTTAATCAATAAGAACCCAAGATGTTAAACATTAAAGTCCATAAACTGTTCATTCAACAAATAGGCTATTGATGAATAGACAGTTCTCAAAGGCAGAAATACAAGAAGCCAAAAGATATTTGAAAACATAACCTAGTGTTCAACATCCTTAGCCATCACAGAAATGCAAATTAAAACTGCCTTGAGATTCTATCTCATCCCATCCAGAAAACAAACTAAAGCAATGCTGGTGAGCTTGTGGGAAAAGAGGAACCATTATGAGGGGGTTATAAAAGGATGTGGCAGGATCCTTGAGGGAGAAAGGAGGTTTAATCAAAAGAATGAATGAAAATCTGCTTTGTAGTAAGATGCAACCATACTGTTACTAGGAATGAGGATTAGTGCAGACATTGTGAGGACACATTAGTGTTTGCCCGGTTAGTAATCATGGAAATTGTGTAGGGGGCGTGAACCTATGACTGAAGAGTCAGTATGAGGGAGCTGTTGGGAATGATAGAACAACTCTTGATTTCAATGTAGTTGTAGTTACACAAATTAGTAGTATGACAGAGCATCACGCTTATAGAGGACCACTGTGAATTTCCTGGTTGTTGCCTTAACTTTTCCTGGGGAGACATGAACAAATATCTACACACCTAGACAGGGCACAGAAGACAAAGTTAACAATTTCACCAAAGTCCAACTTGGTGGACCAGTGAGGAGTTTATTGGGCTTACTTGCAGAACATGGGTTAAGGAGTGTGGGTGAGGGGTTCTTTATAGGAATATGCATGAACTCCAGAAAGCGGAATCACTGAAAAGTCCCACCCCACCATGGAAGATGGTCTCATAGAAGCTGTATCATGTAGTGCCCTGTTGTGGTTTGAATGGGAATGTATGTCCCCCATAGCCTCAGGGATTTATGATCAAGGTTAAGTCTCCAGCAGGTTGCTGGAGGAGGTGTCCAGCCCTAAGGTGTGTACACAGCCAGTTGGATTACTGGCTACTGGTGTTTGCTGGTTGTTGGTGATGTCTCTTTGCTCTGGATCTATGGAAGCAAACCAGCTTCTTGCACCACTGACGGTGTTTGCCTTGAATTCTGTGAGCCTGACATAAACCCTTTCCTCCCATAAGCTGTTTCTGGTCCAATGTTTGTCCCAGCGAAGAAAGGTTAACTACAACCCTTTCAGTTTATCTTTCACTTCCCAAGATCACTTGCAGCTGAGGGAAGTGGAAGGAGGGAGTAATAGCTAGACTCCCAGGTGAGGTGAGGGTCCTGTGACTGACTGTCTCCTCCCCCCTACTATAGTGTGTTAGTAACACCATTACCAATGCCACAGACCTAGCTATGACTCTTATTTTTCTGCACAATTAGTTGCCATGACTACCAGGCCAAGGTAATCTCTACTCAAATAGCAATGGGAAGATGATGTTATGCCCTGGAGTAAAAGAAGCCATACTTCAATTCTGGCTTATGGCTACATAAGATGCAACTATTGGAGACAGGATGAAGGACACATAACACTTCTCTATCTTTGAATCTTCCTGTACAATAATTATTGTAGGAGAGAAAAATCTGTGAGGAATCAAATGCCTCAAGCCTCTGTCTGGTAGGACTTCCTACATTTTTACAAAACACCTTCTCATTTTAATGTCCCCACCAATAAGCCTATGTCTTTTTTTTTTGTAGGTTATTTGGAAAACAAAAAAATGATTCAATCGCACACAAAACTAAAAACTGTCTTCATCTCAGATGCTAGGATTCCCTTCCCACTTGCTTTTATTCCCTTTTCTGGACTTTGTAGTCTCATATCTTAACATTTGTGAGTTTTCCTTTTGGTGACCTATGTTACCCCTGAAGTTAATGTTCCCAATGTCTTCTCCTCTCATTCCCACGGGAAACTTCCTCCAGTCGCTCACAGCACATACACCTGATTGTCTAGGCCCCTCACCCCATGAAAGGCAAGCATTTATAAGGAAAGCCCCTTGGCCCAAATCAATATCAATGGTAAAGTTAGCATTACACAGATTTCTAAGCAGGAACGCCTTCCAAATTCCCCTTGCTTACTGACCCAGCCAGTTCTTTCCTCTCCCCATATTCCATGCTGGTGCCAGAAACTTGACATCTTATAAAATAAATATCCAAGAGCACTTAGAGATGAGGTAACTTGAACTCAGAGAAGTAATTTCCAAGAATAGATAGGTGAGCAGAAGTTGTGAATAGAGTGTGTGGTTCAAATCTCCTGATTCCCAAACATAACCTGTATCAAAATGCTTCAAACAAACTCATTCCCAACCTGGTAACAGACATTTTGTAAATGTAAAAGATTTTTAAAAAACTGATCTAATTAAACCATTCTAATCTCACCTAGAACAGAGGTTCTCAAAGTATGGTCAACCTCAAGGCCAGATTTATGTCTGGCGAGTTTAAGTAGGTTTAGAATCGCCTTTAAAAACTGTTAGAATGGGTCTGAGAAAGAAGATGGCTCAGTCAGTCAAGTGCTTGCCTTGCAAGTCCAGAAACCATATAAGAAAGATGAGCCTGTGACAAGTGCCTATAATTCCAGTGACAGGCAGATCCCTGGGGCTTGCTGGCCAGCCCGTCTAGCAAAATTGGTGAGTTCCAGACCAATAGGTGACCCTGCCTCAAAGAAAGTGATGGTGTTCTGCACACACACTTTTTTAATTTTTATTTTATATTTAACAGATTACACTCTTTTAGCCCTTAGCCCTGGCTCCCATAACCTTCTCAGTGGTGTTCCTACACATTTTCACAGATAAATTTTAAAAAGTCAAAATGCCCTTATATATGGTTTAAGAAATCAGCTAGCATATCAAAAAATAAAACTGGAGCTAGGGAAATGGAAGAAGCTTGAGGGCTGAGACAGTTGGAGGTCAATCCCCAGCAATCATGTAAAAGGCTGCACAGGACGTCACACGTGTTGGGACTTCAGTCCTATGGAGTACATAGATAAGAACATCTCTGGGGCTTACGCATCAGCCATTCTGACTGAAAAAATGGCAGCTTCAGTGAGAAAGAGTCTGGCTCAAGGAAGCAACACAGAAAAGCAGCAGAGGATACTCCATAGCTTCCTATGGCCTCCATGCACATGCACCTAGGTTGTGCACATCTGCACACACACACACACACACACATCCTATACATACACACTTCACATCACATATACTACACACAACAACAACAACAACAAAGACTGTTGGCTTCAGTTAATGTCACTGCTTTACACACATTCACCCAAACCATTTATTTGTGAGGGGAG
Source organism: Zapus hudsonius (assembly GCA_004024765.1). Taxonomy (NCBI): domain Eukaryota; kingdom Metazoa; phylum Chordata; class Mammalia; order Rodentia; family Dipodidae; genus Zapus; species Zapus hudsonius. Next base: position 181,302 of record PVHP010000182.1, read on the forward strand.
AGCAGAACCCGTATTGGATCCCTGCTTCGTCCACATCTTGTCCAGGGAATAGAACACAATAGCAAAGCTGAACACTGAAGCCCCAGGAATCACCCATATCTTAATCTTTAATCTACTGATTCTTCACTGCATGGAGTCACCTCTCCACTCCTTGACTAGGCTTGCCAGTCCTTAGTCAAACAAAGTGAAAGATTACCAAACAAAACCAGAAGGGCTGGAGAGATGAGCCAGTAGTTAAAGGCACTTGCTTGCAAAGCTTGTTGGCCTGGGTTCGATTCCACAGTACTTGTGTAAAGCCAGATGCACAAAGTGGCACATGTATCTGGAGTTCATTTGGTGACAAGAGGCCCTGGCACACCCAGATCCATCCATTCATTCATTCTCATTCTTTCCTTGCAAATAAGTAAAAATATTTTTAAAAACACAATAAAGGCAAATGACCAGAAAGAAGTTCAAAAGTTAATCAAATGAAGGTGTTTTTTTTCTTCCAAAAGTTTATTATTTATTGCAGTTTTGTGAGGCAGAGTCTTGTTATGTCAACTCTGCTGGCCTGGAACTTATTATTGTCGCCCAGACTGGCTTCAAAGTCATGGAAATCCTGGTGCCTCAGAAATCTCCAAGAGCTGGGATTACTGCCTTGAGTCACCATAGCCAGCTAAGAAAGTACTTTTGATGGCAGTACACAGAAATGCAGTGAGGACAATTGTTCCAGAACATATCACCTAAATGCAAGCGTCCGCAGAACAAAGTGTGAGAACACTACGTACTTGGTTTCTTCCAAGTGAAGAACTTGTAAGTGGCAAGTAAAAGAACTCATGAGAAAGTGCTAAACAGTATGTCAACATTTATTATGAATGGCCTGCCTTTTGTACCCCAGGAGTTTCTAATCTCATTTTGTCCCTCCACCTCCATTTTTGTGAGACATAGTCTCATGTAGCCCAGGTTGACCTTGAACTTCTATGTAGCTAAAGCTATTGACCTCCTGGAATGGGACTCCAGATGTGAGTTACCCCACCTGACTAGTTTGCTTGCTCCCTTTCTAAGGGATCAGATTTTAGTAGCAGAAATAAAAGGGAGTTTTTAGAGAAACCTTGCATTTTACTTAGTCTGCTTTCTGTTGCTATAGCAGAATGCCTGACAGTAGGAAATTAAATAATGAGCAGAGCTTTATTTGGGTTCATGGTTCTGAGGCTGAGAAGTCCAACAGCATGGTGTTGGCATCGGTTGAGCTTCTTTCAGGTAGGGGCTTGTGGAAGGTCGAAGCAAAGAATGACAAGTGTGTGTGTGTGTGTGTGTGTGTGTGTGAGAGAGAGAGAGAGAGAGAAAGAGAGAAAGAGAGAGAGAGAGAGAGAGAGAGAGAGAAGTGACAGAGCAGACCTGCTTTACAATCACCCACTTTTGAGTGCGAGGCATTTTCTTCAGAAGTGCAGCTACTGGCAAGTTGCCCATGCTCTAGAAAATAAACCTCCACCCATGCTCAGGCAGGTAACCACAGGTCAACTCAGTGGGTCATAGAAAAGAAAAAAATAAAACGAAGACACTGAGATAGAAGTGAGAATAGGGGGGAAGAAGAAACAAGGGTTCAGCAGAAGGGGGACAAGAAAAGAAAATGGGGTAAATTCAATCAAAATACATTATATATGAAATATATATATGTATATATATATACATATATATATATGAAATTGTCAAAAAGTTTAAAAAATAAAGCTCACTCTCAGGATGCCTAACCCACTGCCCTGAGTAATGCCTTAGATCCTCTCAAGTGACCTGTCACCACTTGTGATGGTTAGGTTTTGTTGTCAACTTGATCTTTTTAATTAACTTGGGTGGATCTCTGAGGATGTTCACAGGAAGGCAGCCTCTCAGCAAGGGGCAGGATATAAAGAAGCTCAAAGAAGCTGGAAGTAAACATCCTTTCCTGTGTGGGCAGTGCAGGAAGGAAATGCCAGAGCCTTAGGAAGCCATTAAGTGTGGGATAGAATTGCAAGACCCCACCCTAAGACTATATAAAGGGGAAAGAATTCTCTCCTTGCCCCTCCCCCCCGGCCTGTTCCCTGTTCTTTGTATGTGGTGTGTGTGGTGTTGGTGATGAGTTTCTCTCTCTGCTTGGACCTGGGAAAGGGGAGCAGCCTCTTTTGCATTCTGGAATGTCCCCTGTATCTATTAACTACAAATAAATCCCTTCCTCCCAAAAACTGTGCCTGGTTTGAAGATTCATCCCAGCCACGTGTGGCTGACTAGAACATCTCTTAAAGACACACCTCCCAACACTATGCACACTGACAGTCAAGTCTCAGCAGGAGTTCCAAAGGGACAACCATGTTACTCACCCACACGGTATTTCAGTTCTATCACCGTTTTGCCTTCTCTGGTTAACTCCGTCACTTCACACGTGTAGTTTCCCACCACGGCATCGCGCTTATCCATTTTCAAAGAGGCATCTCCTTTTAGCAATCCTGAGACTGAGATTTTTGCACTTGAAAAGTTACTATCTACAGTAGAATTGTTTATATTTCCGTCATAGATGAAAATATACGTTTTGTTCAATTTCCACTTTACATACATTTCTTTAGTGCTCTGAGCCTCCACGTTACTAACAAAGCATGGGATGACGACAGTTTCATTGCAAAGAGTGAATTCGACAGATTTGACTTTCGTAAGCAGTAGCTGGGCCGAACCTGGAAAACAAAAATAAAAATATGTCCATTAGTTATAAATTCCAATGCTACATTGTGGTAGTTTGAATAATATCCCCCAATAGATTCAAAAGTTTACTGTAATTGTAAATTGTCTCCAGCCAGTTCTGGCTGGAGGAGGTGTCATCTTGGCCAGATCTTAGGGTTCAGCCCTAAGGTGTTTCTGGGGTGGGTCTGGAATTCTAGCTTTACATATGCAGAAAGCAGTCTGAGCTCAAGCCTAGATTTCCTCTTGTTTGCTAGTTGGGAATGTGCTTGCTTGCTTGAGGTGCTGGTGGTGGTTTGTCTCTGCTTGGATCTGTGAAAGAGGGCCAGCCTTTTTCCTTAACTTCTCCTTGGTCTGTTACTTCAAATAAATACTTTCCTCCTCAAAATTGTGCCTGGTTTGGAGATTCATTCCAGCAGTGTGTGGCTGACTACAACATACATATATATAATCTTAAATGTGTTACAAATCTTTCAGATAAAGACCAATGTGTCAACTGTTTATTTAGGCAAACAGTGCAATAATGGAAAAGACCAACCAAGTAAAAAAAGACTGAAAAGAATTCTTTCAATATTAACTGATGCAACTGGTAGACAACATTGTGAGTTTTTATTCATTCTCAATAATACAACATATACATTACCACACATCTTGGGAATAAATTCAGAAATTATGTTGGAACATCAAGATATAGTATCTAGTTCAGAAGGCTCTGCAGTAATCATTTCTACCTACAGATATATGTAGGAAAATACTATCCTTGCTATGGGAAAATTGTGAAGAGAAAACCAAACCAAGTATTATATTTGGTCTCAACTTCTATACACTTCTAAATGGATCTTGCTGAAGAGATACAGAATTTATCTCTAGTCTCATGCTGCATATCTCAAGAGAGAAGCCAGTTATACTGTACTTTAATATACAAAGCAAGTCAGATGAATCAAATCATAGCTTTCCAGAAGGATGAGAAGTCTTGGAATACTAAGAAGGAAAAAAAATTCTCCGGGGCTATTTTTCCATAGTGATAGACATTTTGTATACAAGTCCTATAAAGGATTATATACAACTGGATGGCATTTTCCCACTCCATTTTCACTGAATCCACAGAACAACAATTTCCAAATGTAGATCACAGGTGTCTCTTCCTCCAGGAAACCATAAGCCACTCCTCCTTGAGAAACACATACCAGGAGCTGATACAGCTGGCAAGTGTGAATGTCCAGCTCTTCTCCGTGGCATAGCCTCCCACAGGCCGCCTGGCACACAGGGAGAGCGAGGGCCAGCGCCCACAGTCCCGCTCAGGACGGGAATGTGCAGAAGCTCAGGTGTCTTGCACACACTCAGCCGTTTATCAAAGCTTTTACCTAAGATGTCTGCTGACCGTTTCTTCAAAAACCAAAGTACTAACAAATATAAAACTAACTTGATTAGTAGTTCATCCTTGTCATTGATTCGTTCTACATAAACTGGGATCAAAGTCAAGGGTGGAAGATGCTATTCTGAGAGCATAATTATTA